>JAOBYK010679554.1:0-10317 GCA_025434845.1 Phenganax subtilis
ATTTTTCTAGTATCGTAACAAAACTTAACCTTTTACGTGCAGGGGCCGGTTGTTTTTACGCCGTTTAGCTTAAACGGTGGATAAGTCAGAAATCAAAACGCTCCCACACTTCTCATAAGCTTTTAAAATCAAATCTTATTTAATAAAAAAAACCATGGGTAAATACATAATTATTGTATTCAGTTTAAAAACTTTCAATTTCGTCGTTCAAGGAAAACGTAAATATAATCTATATTTTGAACTTAGACGCTGTTCAAGCTAAACGGCGTACGAACAACCGGCCACAGTAGACTAGTATTGCCTTGTTTGCAGTGAATACATATAAACAAACTAAAGTTGTTATACTCGTTTGAATTTGACCAGCGTTCGCTGCCTAGTGATAAGCTCATCACAGCAAACAAAAATCGTATTTATATCTCATCCTACAGCTAAACTGAAAGTATTTAAATTTAATACAAACTTGCAAATCGAAATGTAGGATTAACTCATAAGGATAGTTTTGAAAGACTTTCAAGATACGAGGAAGTGTTTTTTAAAATCTGGCTTATCCACGCTTTAAGCTAAGCGGACTTTGTACAACCGGCCCCAGTTTAGTGACTTGAAGAGTGGAAGAGAAAAATAAGATTTTATCGGCATTTTAGCCAAGCGGGTGAACGGCTTTAATCTCCGCTAATCGTAGAATGTTTTGTCTATTTTTATTTAATAAAGGCTCGGGTTGTGGCTGATTGACGCGCTTCATGCTAGTCACTTGCTCCTATCCCGTTGCGAAAATATAATTAATGCGCGATTGATGAGATCTTTCGTTATTTTGCGCACGTGCTTTCTCCCGTGTGCTTTCTCCCTTGTGCTCCCGTAATCAAATGACAATCATGCACACCAGACAGATGCACACGAATTTGCGTGTCATGCCAAGGCGAGCTTGCGCATTTTATGCAAATTACAACATTCTTTTGTTTTACCAAATGGAAAACATCACTCGTCTGTCCTCACAATATATCGTTATATTTATCAAAATTGTATAATATCTTTGCAAACTTAAATCTAAGGACTAAAAATGTTGCCGTACACAATATAACGTTTTATGACCTACTTTTAAGAATAATTTAAATCCTTTAAACCCGCTTATAAAAGGTGATTACCTAGTATTCCTGAGAAAACACAAGAAGCCGAATCGAGAACAACCACTTCGTAAAGCTTAGATTTTCGCTTTTAGAATTGCAAGAATAGAATGATTTTTTCGAGGTCTCTTATTATGCAGGAACTTTTGGACTTACAAACAACTTGTTACAGGCCTACAAGGCGAAAATCATTTTCAATATGAAAATAAGTTGTACTTGTTGTTAGTGTCGAATTACAGAAATGCTCTTATATGCGGGTTCTTGCTATGCTACATCTACGCGTATAGTAAGTCAGCATGAATAAGTAAATTATTATGAAATGACTTTGTTTCATTGTTATTTCATACTCAAATATTTGAGTTAAATTTCTACTAACTATCGTGATATAGATCTGCCCAACGAAAAAAAATGCTCTTGAATATTAAATAAAGGTCTCCAACAGTGTGTTCCAATCCATATAATATGTTCCAAATGTTTTGCATATTGCAAAGTTACCTCATTTCTGCTGTTAGCAAATTCATGGAAGAGGATCGTTCGCGCGCGAGCAGCGAAAAATCATCATCAACGTCGGTCGATAATGCGTTTTGCGAGCCCTGGTAGCAACCCCACTCTCCGTTCGACGAAGGCCAGGGGTTTGCTACCTCGTGTGGTAAGCTTTGACTTCGCGAACGATTCAAGCTGTCTTTGAGCAACATTTTTGCCAAGGAGAACCCACCTCCGTTTTGCCCATACAGTTTTGACCTATCAGCATGATCTCCGATCAATAACCGCTCCGTATAGCGTGGCTGATTATTGGCGTTGCTATTGTTTTCTGATTCATTCCAGCTGTCTGCCTTGTCACCAAATACAACAGCACACGCAAACTCCCCGAAATTGTTATTCGAATCTGTTCCATTGTCACCGTTTTCCTTGCCTTTTTCGGTGCGCAATTCCCCGTTTCGTGGACGCGTGACCGCTTTTTCCTGCCCAGACGTTAGCAACCCGTTGCCCCAACCAGCACGATCCATGCGCTTTGCTTGGTACAGCGCAGAACGGACGGTAAATGCCTCGTGCATTGCCATGCATATATCATTCGACTGCGTCGAGTTTTCGCAGTGAACAACATGTGCCCGAAACGAACGTGCTTCACGAACCACAAACGCAAAAGCGCAATGATTTTCATCGCTTGTGTTACAAAACGTAATATTAATTGTTTGATAGCGAAATATTACTGCCTCTTCGGCAGGCGCATACAGTGAAACACAATTTGCGCTCACGAATAATTCTCGTTTCGCCAGATTTCTCACAGTGCTCTTCGTACTGTACCTTCGGTATATCTCTCGGACAGCTTCGTTTGTACAGCCTTTCCCTCGGCCATCGGAGCTTCGAATTTCGCTAGAGCCCAAATATCGAACTTGCCAACTTCTGCCAGCAATTACTTGATCTTTTTCATCCGCATCTTCTCCCGTGAGACGAATATGGCCCCTCCTCGGCATCTTGTTCAAGTGTACCGTGCAGTCTTTCACTCCTTGACGCAAATCTGTGCACCTGATCGTGCCGCGACGCTTTTATGCAAGTGTTCGTAAACAAAAAGCGGAAGTGTACGCAAGTGGTAACCATGGTTGGCCACAGTTAGCAAGATTATAACCCGAACTGCACCTCAGGACTTGTTGAGCTGTTCTGAAGATTTACAGTAACAGATAACGATTGCTCTCCGTCTAAACCAAAGGATTTTACGCTCTCGAACCGCTAAACGATTTACTTTAGTCCAAACGATTAATCTGTCTAACATTAGACGATTTTATATATGTCTACCGCCCGACGATGATATTCTGTCTAATTGCAGAAAATTTTACTCTATCCAATGCCAGGCGTTTTTACTTTAACGCATGACAATTTTACTCTGCTGAGACTGCTGAATCTTATTTACAATAATAATAGATATGTCTACCAACGTTGGTAAGGAATTACAGTGATATTACAATTTATTTCCTTAAGAATGTAAACTATTTGTGTTTACTTGGATCAGATCATAAAGAAATTGTGACCGGACACTTTTGTTTATGCTTTCAATGTAAAGTCGGGTGATCTGAAATCACGAAAAACGACTGGGGCTACTTGTGAATTAAAAATCTACACTTCGTTTAAAAAGAGTTGTTATCCCACGAAATACATTGTATTTTGTTCCCAAATTTGCACTGGACTTGTCTGTCTCACTACCGAACATATTTACGAAGTCTCGAGTAATTTCATTGCGGGCAAAGAAATACAGCAAAACGGATTTTTGTTCTGTCGCTCGTTCCAGTCTTTTGCTCACGGTGCAGATCACCTGGTATGTACAACTTGATCGTGACCACAGAAACATGTCATTGCATACCAACGTATTTTATTTATGTTTGCAGATATATGCTTATTCAGTTTCTATTATGCTGCATTATACAATTGTAACTGTGATCTTCAAAGCTTTGAGCCACCAAACACGTAAGTTATGTTTAAAAAGTTCCGGATAGAGCAGGCCTGAAGCTGGTCATGAGTCCACGTGATTTGTAGCCTCAATGCAGGCTTTTCGTCGAAGGCGAGGTTTTTACCCTAGAATACATGCGGAGGTTCTATTTTTGAGCCACTGATGACACATTTTTGTCATCAGTTTTTCAGTGACGTGTGGTGAGGTTTGACCCACTTCGAACTTTGCGCAGGAGGATGAATGACAAAAACGTTCTGACCATAATTGTCAAGGGTAAATATCACGCCCTGTCCGGCTGAATTTAGATAATGCTATCCCATTTTAGTTTCACTTTTCAAAACAGCGAGCAACTTTTCCTCCTCGTCAATTTGGCTGCAGTCCTGGGGCCTGTTGTACGAAAGGTGGTTACTGCTTTTCACTGAATAGTGATTTTACTAGCCTTCGTAAAATATTCCATTGATTGTTATAACATAACATTACGAGTGATATCGATATATTAAAAAATATCTAATATTTATAACGTTGCCAAAATGGACGTTTCGGGATTTGTTGTCTAATTTTATGAACATTGATAAGTTTACTATCCAACTGATAGCGCTATCCAGCTTCCGAACAATTGGCCTCTGGGAGGGAACCAATTTTGATCCAATCCAGTTCACTAGGAGTGAGTCAATTTTGATCAGTTCTAGGCCGATTTAATTCATTTTGACCCTGTTTGAAAAGTGATTTGATATTTCTAGGACTTTATTCATTTTTAGAGCAACAGACTTAGGAGCCTAAATATTCAGGAGAATAAAGTTTTTGAATGAGGAAATACAATTCTTTACACTGATTCAAATGTTTCAAGTGTGTAGAGTCCCTAATCTTGAAATGTGTAATTTAATCATTCAGTTGTTTTAAACACGTACAATCCCTGACTTTGATATAAACACTTAAAAAACCTCCTTTAAAACGTAGACTAAAATGTCGACTCGTAGACGTAAAGTCGTCTCATGTGATAGCTGCTTCAAATGTAATGAGTGAGAATACAGTGAAACATCTGTGATTCACATGAAGGCGTTAAGGATATTTCACTCCTACGCTATAAGTAGCATACTTGACATCATCTGCTTTCGATTTGCAACGTTCCCCTTGGCGAGAAAAGAGTAGGAGGACGTTGAGTACTGTTAGAGATACTATTAGGAATAACGTTACACAAACACCATTCTGTTGACCTTTCTATCTCACTGTGGCTAAGTTCTGGTCAAGAAAAGATAAAATTCGCTGCGCGGTGTATTCAGTCTTACTGCTTCTGGGTTATGCGGAAGTGATGCGTCTTTCGTTGCTACATTTGGTAATACGTGAGAATAACAATCATGAGGCGCTTCTTTCAGCGAAACGCGTTTCATCATGCGGCGCACACCTTTAAACCCACTTCAAAAATAAACTTGAGGTGGTATTTTCGCGGCTCGTTTGATCGTCATCAATGAAGCATGAAGCGGATTTGAGATTGGTCTGGAACCTTATCGATGTTCTCGTTTTAGGTTTTTGTTCTGGTCAGCCTAGTTTTAATGAGATTGCCACTGTTTTGCCTCAAGGTTTTCTCATTGACTGGTGCTAACAAAATTACAATAGAACAGAAGACAGTTGAATTTTCTATACAGCAAGTCATAGCATTGCTCGCGTTTTTCTTTCAAAACTACTTAAAAAACATATTCATTTTAGCTTGTGGTGATTACTGCTTCCTTGTGCTTTTAACCGTCGTAAAGTTAGAGACACGATCTGTCTTTACGACCTTGACCCTATGTGGTCACGTAGCCGCAGTTTCATTCTATTAAAGCGCATATAAATCGGGCATATTTTATCAATTGAAAGGTTAATTTTTTGTGTTTTGGCCGCTGAGAAAGATCGTCAGATCGTGACTTAATCTTTACGTCAGTTACGATCATATGAGATCCACTGGCTTTTATCCGTAGTCAATGATGGAGTTTTTAAGCCTAGCGGTCCATTTTCGTCGAAGCGAGAAGGTTCGAGGGGTCGATTTAAAACCGGTAGAGAGCATGCGCGCGCGAAAAACGCAATAATTTTGCTGTGTGCGACCCATGTGCAAACGCGCTTCAGACTTTGAATGGTTTCGACGGGCGAAAATTGCGTATCAAGATGACGGATCACAGTGGACGGATCAGAAGCGTGCAGATTTTGACTTGTCAGAGACCATTTTGCTACGCCCTCTCGAACATATTAGCGTTTTTCGAAATTGGCCTTGAAGTGCAAAAGGTTTATACGCTTTCCTTTCACCTTTCGTCCAAATTTGTTCAATATGTAATGGGATCTTTTGCTTACAAACAAACAAGCAAAGAAACAAACCTACAAACAAACGTACAAGAGTGAATACAGAACCTTATGGCGGAAGGGGAAAAATTGGATTGCAGGAATTTGATTCTGGTCAAATCAAGCTGTTACGTAATACTCTTTGCGAACCTTAGAGGAAGCTTATGCCTTTACGTCACATGTGCTGCGCCTAGATGAGACGATCACGAAAATTTGCAGCTCTTCGTGCGCAGGATTTTTGTTGGAAACAGGCAGCTGGGAACTGGCTCTCCGCCTCAGTGCTCTCCGCTCTTTGCAATAGTTGTTTTCGGTATTGCGCTGCAGCAAAAGGTTTATGCGCTTCCTTTAAACCTCCGTCTAAATTGTGTTCACGGAAAGTTTCATGCGTAATTTCCGAATTTCATATGACGGGCAATACTTCTAGAATGACCATCTTAGCCTTTCAGGAAGTTTGACTGCTTCCGACGCGGCGGTTGGATTAAACTTTCAATTCCTCGTTGTACAATTTGTTTAGCAGTGAAAGAAATCATCCGCAAACTTGATCGCTGCCGGTCATTTGGTTAAATGTCACATGATTGCGTACCACCAATCTGTGGTGGTGGTGAATGATTGACAGAGAGTTGGCCAGTCACAAGTTGTTTTGGTGACCACATGATACTTGCACCAGCACGTGGGCTAAACATTCAACTCGGGGAGAGAAAATGGCGGGACCACAGGACATTTAAAATTTTCACGTTCAAGGTTAAATTTTGTTGTCAAAATTAACACCACATGCTTGCAAACGACGAGGATTTAGGAAGTACGTTATATTTTAACTATATTGAGTTATAAAAGGCAGCTTATTTTTGCCCAATTGAGTTGAAATCTTCGAAATTCATTGACAAATATGTTGATAATTTTTCAAACTTGCTTTCAGGATTCAAGTACTCTGCTTGAAAACTACGAAAACTACGAAACTTTTTATGGTATGTAATACCAGTTTTAGCCGTAATGAAGGCACAGTTCAATTTTACTAAATTATACACAAAATTTCGCAAGTTTACCAACAAATGTTTTGAGAAGTTGTTATGACCAGGAAAACGGTCTGTTCTTGGACATATTAAAATATGAAAATAAGTTGCATGCACTGCCCTACTCTTTATCTCAATGAGCGACTCAATGAACGAGCGAGAGTCTTCTGTTCATGAGTAAGGTCAGCTGGTAAGTGCATTGGAACTCGACTGCTCAACAACAAAAAACTGGTAGATGATGTTGTTAACCCATTAAGAAGCAGGTCTCACATTAAAAAGTAAAATAGTCTGGTGTTCATTATCTAATGTGAAATAACAAACAGGTTTGCATTTTTGTATGCAATTACAACCTCACAGCATTTAGGTGTAACACTATGGTACACATTTTTGTCAAATTCAGCCTAGTATTTCAGTGGTGCATTGTACACTTATATTCAGATATCGCAATCAAAATATCAGCATATGTATATCTTGACAGAGTGCATTTAATTTCATGTTTATTAAATTTTTCAGTAAAATGTCCTTTAAAATCATTGTCCCTAAACTCTTGGCCGCCATCCTTCCAAGTATTTTTTCAATTTCATACAATGCAACTTGTTCATACCGAAATCTGTCATCAATATATCATCATCGAGGCACATCAACATCTCTCCATCTATCATCTCTGATTCGAACTTTACAATATATCTATCCATTCCCAACTCTTTAAGAATCTCACTGACTTGCTTCACAGAGTAATGCGATACATCAAGGCGTTTGGACACATTTTCATTGTCACTAGTGACTGCTACTCTGGGCACATCTCCTTCATCACTTTGAGATGAAATACTGCTGCTATTAACTTTCAAATCAGGTTGCTCAGCTGACTTACACAAGTCTAAAAGAATAGAATAATACAGCGGGTTACACTTTGATCAGCATTTTTTGTATAGTACGAAGTTGTGGTGCTGGGGCCAGTTGCACAATTGCTGGTTAGCTTTTTCCTGGGTTAACATAACTTATGAAGCAAATTCTTGAATTGCTTGTTTTTGTAAAACTAAAAATATTTTTTAAAAAACCTTGACCGGATTGATAGAAGTCTTAAGTTTAAAAATTTTCAAACAAATTGACATACTGAAGTACACAAACTGAGAAAACGGGTTAAATTTCAACCTTGGGTTACTAGTAATCCATCTTCAAGCAAGTGGTCTCTATGTGCTCTGCTTTAAATGTTAGTTTACTCTGTCTAATGCCAGACAGTTTTATACATCATGATGAAACTCTTGCTACTTAAATAGTTAACTAAATTATCTACCATTCATCTTGGTAACTCATGCAATGCCAATACAATGTGCAGCGAGTTAACTTAGCACGATTTACAGTCAAAATACAAAATCCTTCCCACTTCAACTTTTGTAGTTTGTTGTGTAATTCTGCAAAACCGGTTAATTAACGGCCAATCACAGAAATGCCTTCAGAAATACAGTAGCAGTTACAGAGGCACGGTAAATTCAAACTCAACAAAATCGCAATGTACAATATAAATTCACTTGGCCAAACTTACGCACACGGTAAACCAATTCCATTAGAACTTCGACATAGAATAATCCATTCGAATTATCCATGCCACATATGTTAAACAGCTTTGATGCGCAAATAACGGTGCGTGAAGAATAAAGTTTACAAGTACACTATGCATGCTACTTCCTACAGTAAATGCCACGGTATTTCTGCAGGCGATTCTGTGATTGGCCGTTAATTAACCGGTTTTGTAAAAATACACAACGAACTACAAAAGCAGAAGTGGGAAGGATTTTGTATTTTGACTGTAACTTGTGCACATACATAATGTGCCTAAAGTTTAATAGTTTTATTGAGAGAAAATACCTTGTCTATTTCTCTGAAAACTATTTCCAGACCTTTGAGGTTTTGGTGGAGGTCTCTTTGTGCTCGAAATACTTCCACTTTTTCTTTCCAAACTTCCTTCATTGTCCTCCAACAACAATTCTGTGTTTTTACAATCTGGCAATTGATCTACATCAGAGCTTGATGTTTCAACTTCTGGAGCCAGTTTGCTACTTGTAGCATCTGATTCTTGAAGCCTGGGGTCTGGGTTCAATTTCATGACTTCTGAATAGCCACTGATCTCTTGTTTCTGGAGTGATGATGCATTGATAACTTCCTTATAGGGGTACTCCCTTACCGAGTTCCGAGGCTTAAAAGCACTGATTGTATCGATGAGCTTGAAATTATGTAAATCCATGCCTTTGTTTAAGGTTTTGCAGATTTCAGAGTATGCTTGGGTTTGTTTTAACATCCCTTCACAAACAGCAAGACGGATGTTGATATCTCGGGGAAAGGTCACCACTGTCCGAAGGCCATCTTGGCTAATGGTTGAAGCTATAATGATGTTCTCTGTGTACGAGCTTTCCAAGTAGATAGCACCAAGTGATGAATTGAAAAAACTCGAATCGGCTGAGCGTCCCTGTTTGCCCATGACAGTGGGTGGGTCCACGAATTGCACATATACGGGCAATGAGAATTGGGTTAGCACTGCAGGTAGATAATACTCTTTACCATCGGCCAGGGGTTGAAACCCCGCCACGCAGTCTTGAGGGAGTTCTATAGTTTGATTGTTCTGATTGATACAAATCAACTTCTCTTGTCCTTTCTTGTTTTTCTCAATACTTTTTAAATAAAGTTTATCACCTACATTCAAGACCTCTTCATCATTAACTGGACTGTAATAGCCTTGTGAAATGCGAACATATCGCGGAAATGCAGTACGCAACTCTTCCACACTTTCGTAAACATCTTTCAAATCAGCTGGACGAACTTCGACTTTATTCTGGCAATCTAAAGGTATATTCACCTCTTTACCACGAAAATCCCGACCGTATACTTTGTCCGTACTCTTTATACAATGTAAAGACAACACTTGATCAGCTCCCAGACTTGAATCTTCATCATCACCGTAAAAGCCTTCAACAACTTTGACAATTTGCGGCAAAGAAAATTTCCTTAAAAAATCGGAGACTTTAAACGATTTCGGGCTCCATTCTAGTTTACTGACTTCCAATAGTTCTGATTCAGTTATACTATCCATATGAGTAAATATTCAGACTTTTTCATACGCTATTTTATTCAAATTGAATAGGAGTTTTTGCAGTGCAAGCCAGTGTAAGTACACACAGCACGCCTTGTATATGAAACTTGATATCGCAGACTGCATAAATGTTTATTTTATCAATTTCCAGTTTGTTTATTTTGTTAGAAGTACAAGCATTGATCGAAAGTGAAATTGGTGCTGTTGTAATGTGCATTGTAGTTAAATTGTCTTTTTAGTGTCTATAGCAATAGTCAGGGATTGTACATATATTTATACTAGAAATAGTTATCACTACAAGTGCCCCCGCTGTTTTATGCACTAGGTATTTAAAACACGAACAGCAGTGTT
>JAOBYK010679665.1:0-10315 GCA_025434845.1 Phenganax subtilis
AAGGTCCGGGCTAACGGACCGAAAGCTTTGCAATAATAAAAATACATGGTGTATACCTCAAACGAATACTGATATAATTCTTTTTACTTGTGATGTATTGCCTCGTTTGTGATAACATAAATGCCGCCTGTGTGCTTAAACTCATTTTTACACTCAAGCATTTCGCTCGTTGCTAGCAAAAACACTTTGCGGATGGCGTCAAGTTTTTCAAAGTTTTTCAAAGGTTTTCAGCAGTTCACTCCAAAAATCTTGTACTTTGCAAAAAAGTCCGGTTTGCAAAAGTCCTGAAAAGTCAAAAATGTCCAGGAAAATTTTTGAAAGTTTAAGAAAGTCGAGGAAAATCCGGGCAATATCGCAGAGGAAGGAATACAGCAAAAGCGAGAATCTGGGTGAGTCTAAAACGTCCGGTGAAAAATATAAAAATTCACTGGTGAAATCTATAGAATTTTTAAAGTCCGAAACTCTCGTACATTTTGTTTGTGTATGCCCCTTGGGGACGGCCTTGGTGAACAGTTTGTTTGTATAATGGTGTATTGCATAATAAACTAACTTCTGATCAAACCAAAAACAAGAACTTCCATCACCAAAGCTGGAAAGAGCATCATAAATTAGTATAAAATCACAAATTGGTCGCCATGCAGAGACGTAGTAATTTCCCCTGTGCAACAATGCAGGAGCTGCGGCGAGCGAAATGCTGAAGTGGAAAACGGACTTGATGTCGGTGTTTCAAACTCAACTGGCAGTTGCAATATTACCCGATAACATATTTCAATGAAACCGAAATTTCTTTACATAAAAGCGTCGATTTTAGAGCTGGAGTGCTATCGCATTTGGCGGAATTCAATTTCATCGCCGTGCAGTTTGTCCGTAACGCTGTAACGCTCCTTCCTGTGACAATAATTTGACTGTAATAAGAACAAACGATTTATATTTCGTACGAAAAAAAGTGGTTTGTTTTGCCAGTCAACGGTGTTAGTCTATTCATTGCAGAAGGTACATACTTTGTCGTTTAATTTTATGGGCCAAAATCGTAACTTCGCTTATGTAGTCCATTGGATATCACTTGCAGTTCGCCTCAACATCATGGCATATATAGCTGCAACATTCTTTTTTTTTTTATCAAGGTTTTTCGAAAAAGAAAAACAAAGATTATTTGACCACTATAAATTGTGTTACGCCGATTTACTGTATAAATGTGAGTTGAGAAACAGAAGAAATGAAATACTGAAGTTTATCTCAAGTCCACCAAAATCTATTCGTGAAAAAGGTATAAAAGTGTTATATGCACATAACACCTCAATATAATAGAATATGAGCTGTGTGGGGAAAATGTATTATTAAGGAAACTGAGAAGTATTGAAAGGCTGTTTGGATACTCATAATACCTTTACTCTGGACGAATAGTGCGTTAATTAATATATTCGTCTGGTTCATAAAGACGGGACAAACTATCGAAATGAAGTTTCAAACAAACTATCGAAGAAAGACGAGCGGAAAATCACTGATTTAAATCACGTAGACTTTCAGGAAAATCATAGGAAAATCGTAAAGTAAATAATAAAATCATCGAAAATTGAAGAGCCATAAACATTCTAAGGCCCGTTTATACGGGCGATTTTTTCTGCGATTTTCTCCTCTTAGCGTATATCATCGAGTAGCTTGGTGCCGGTGTAAATGGGCTTTTATGAATTCAATAGACTCTTGCTAAATGACATGACAAGTTGAGGAAAGATCACGTGAAGAAAAAGAAAAATATCATGGGAAAATTTTATAATTCAAGGGAAGAATTTAAAGAAAGAGTCATCTGATTTCTTGATTCCGCACACTTCGTTGGAGTGATTAGGCCCTCGCTCCAGCATGTTTCGTATCACAGTCCGATAGTTTTCAGATTGCTCGCCTCGGACCCTCCTTATTAACACAGACACATGCATGCATCATTTGTCTGGACGAAATATGTTGGATATTTCGTTTTGAGCGACGAATAACCAACCACAGTGATTTATCTAGACGCACAATGCGCCGGTCTTGCGCCCGTCTTTTCACCGAAAATGCAAAACCAGACGATCTACAAATGCTTGTCCTAGTTCTTCTATAGACTGTGCGCACGTCTCTAGTATAAAACAGCTAATGTTTCCGAAAAACTTTAATTTGAAAAGTTGTTGCATGGATTCAAATTCTATTGTGTTTTTTTTTAACAGATTTTTTATTGAAGTGCCCGTCTTGTCACGACCATTACTCTGGTTCTCATTGTCAAAATTGTAACCAAATTGTTTTCCGATGTGTTATTTGTCGCATTGCAGTCAAAGGTAGGCTATAATCATTTCCACTCCGTTTGAAATGCGCAACACAAAAATATGAAATCGAAAATCTAATTGCTGTGTAGGGGCCTGTTCAAATAGTCCAAATTGACCCCCGGTTGAAGTAAAGGGATGAGTCCTCGTGTCAGTGCATGAGATCCCATTTGCTGATTTCATAAATTTTTCAAGTTGATACTTATATATGAAAATAGGCCTGGCCCGGTTTGGTAAAATGTTGTTATAACTGAACGAGCCGGGATCTCATTGAGGTTGAACAAAATACTCATATGAATAGCGCAACAAGCGGCTATAGTCGTGATGACAGTGCTGTTCATTTTATCGATCAAGCAAAGAACTAATCGAAACACACTGGTGTTAGAGCTAAGGAATAAAACCAATGTCCTTCAGGAAAACGTTGACGTTGACTTTATCTATATATAGTCTCCCTTAAGCCCGTTTTTCTTTTGGCGGAATTTTCTGTGGGGAAAATAAATCTAGCAATGTGATTGGTTCGCTTCGCGACGAAATATTTTGGTAGCCAAACAGTTTCGTAGATTTATTTTCGCACGGAAAATTCCGCCTTGTGGAAAACAGGCTTTAATTATCCGAAGTCTACCTTAAAACAAGGTGACAAAAAAACTCTTCGCTTCCTACATGTACATGTTCATATATGTATTTCCTGCATGGTTGTTATATTGATGTCTCATACAATGACAGATTATGTAGGCATGGCGCATTAAACGAAGTTGGAAATGAGCATCATTACTTCATGTCTTAATTGCACTAATCCGATGTTCAACCTGCTAAGAACAAAATTTATTGCTTGTCTACATCCAATAAATGTATAGTCAGGGCGATAGAGGTACCAAAATAGGGAGACACTTACCATATTGAGGGCAGTGAACTGTATGTAATCTGGAACGCTAACTCCATAGGAAGGCGCCTGTAATTGGATGAAGCCAGCCATGAGCCAGCCGGATCACTAGCATCTTGTCTTCTCCCCCCGGAAACGACCATATATTTTTTTCTTGGCTCTATGTGTTTACAACATAAAAACACTATTTTTTCTTTGGCTAATGGCTCATTTTTTATGAAACTTTGAAAATAAGTGTATTTAACACAGAACTATACTATTTTTTTGGAGGTTTAAACATTCAATTGTATCTCAAACTTTCAAAACCGCAGAAATTACGGCAAAAATCGCGTGGACTTTTTGTAATTTTCGTGTTTGCTTCAACTTTTTTTTATAACAGTATAATTTTTGTCAAATCTTATTTCATATAATATAAATTTAACTCTCACTCTTTAAGGTTACATGCATTTTACAAAACAAATACAAGATTTAAGTTTCAAATTTTCTGAATATAAAAATGCTTTTTTTTTTAAAAAATTTTTAAAAAGGACTGGATCTACCTGCAAAATGAGCACAAAGTTAGCTTCAATTTCCCCCCCTGACTTAGCGTTCCAGATATATTTACATTTCACTGATTGAGGGGCAATTTCATAGTGCCTATTTCATGTAAATCGAAGGCTACTAGGTGCATTTCTGAATGTTGGCCCGTTTGAAACTTCTTGTGGAGTCCTCCCAACACGTTTTTATTAGACTGTTCTATTAAATTCTATTCCAGCGAAAAAACATGAACTTTTAAATTCGAAAACAACAAGAATGACCAACATCATAGGAAAGCTTACTAAAAAGTGCATAAACGATCTTAAAAAGGTTTTTTTATTTATAAAATAGTTTTCTAGTTAAACGAGTTGAAAGCTGTTTTTAATGTAGTTCCCAGTCCCTTTTGCTAAAATTGGGCTTAATTTTTTGCATTTCAAGAAGCAATAACTGAAAACTGTTTTAAAAGATAAAAAAAACCGTTTAAATGTCTTATATGCAGTTTATAAGTTTTGTGATGATGCAAGTGATTTTTTTCACCATTCCCTAAATCCAAAATTTTATATTTTCATGCCGTGATAGAATTTGATAGAAGATTTTAGGAAAAACGTGTTGGCAGAAGTCTTCAAGAAATTTGAGCACCGCCAACATGCGAAAATGTTATCAGCAGCCTTCAACGAACAATTGTAAAATAAATTGGAATTGCCCCTCGATATGGTAAGTTTTTATCCCTCCATCTCCCAGGCTAATAGCTCTTTCGGACTATTTAGTTAGGAAGACCTATTGTTATATATTCTATGCATGAAAGATCAATCGATTATGAAACTAGTGAGAAGATATTGCTTTCATATTCAAGAATCTTTTGATAGCTTAAACTGTACAGTCATATAACCCCATACCATTTATATCGTTAATGTAAATAGGTTTGGTCGCTATTCTTAGATTCTTACACATGCACATCGAACTTATATTTTGTTAATTCAGCTGTCTATGTAAATTTGTCCCCTTTTTTATACAAGTTCTGGTATCTTTGTGATTGTTGAATTAAACTAAATTATACTCCTTCGATCTTGTTTCAAAAAGTGAAAGTCGCTTCACCTCCACAACATGGCGTGATAACCTATGTTATGAATTAATAACTCAAGCGAAAGCAGTTCAGTGTATAGTTAATGTCGAATATAGTGACTGCATCAAGCTTTTCCGACTATGTCTAAATTCAAAACTTTCATCAAATGAGTGCTGTCGGTAATTTAAATTCTGTCACGGCGTTGTTTTTACAATTTCTCATCAGAGAAGCGAAAATACAAAACAGCTAAATGTTTTCATTAGTCTATAACAAGCTGAAATGTTGATAAAATGGCGCGTTTCAAGGTTAAAATACGACGTCTCATGCATAGTCAAATGTGTAGTAACGAAACTTTTGTTCTGGCAAACTGGGCTAACTCATTGCATGTGAACACGTAGCCCGGGCCTGGCTGCAGGCCGTGGGCCATTCAAATATTTGCATGAGGTATTTAAATAGATTTCAAGTCAAATTTTAGAAGACGCTCTACAATTAGGAACGTGTTCCTTCTCCCTACCTGTTCACGATTAAATGGTGAAGTGTGTGAAGCTATTAAAGGTTTAGAAGAAATAGCCAACGGGCTTTAATTAATCGAGCGTCGCACCATTTTCGTTCGAACGCGTTGCACTGCTTACCCGTGCTGACTAATTTATTTGGTAAATCTTATTAGAGAGCTTAAGCAAGCGACGTTTTTGACAACACGAACGGCACGAGAAACGTCGAAGGACTGGGTCAAGCACGGCGATTGGTGGAAAACGTCAAGTTTAAGTCCGGTCGACATCTGTGTTGTCAATAACGCCGCTTGCTTTAAGTTCTCTATTGCATGGCTTTGCGCACATTGCTATCTTATTGTCTGAAAACGAACACTCAATTTCAAAGCGTCTTCTAAAAAAATCTGATTTGAATTTTTGATAAAGCTAGTTAAATGTATTTTGGTGCAGACTATTTTCATGCGAAGCGACGCAAGATCGCTTTCGACTTTTGGTAGCGAACTGTTTTGTTAACGATTCAAATCGCTAGATTTTTGTTCAACTCGCCTCGCGCAAAAATATCGTATAGTGGAAAGCGGGCCGCAGAAGGTGTGGTGCGATCAATATTTATTCTCGTAGCTGCATGCTTTATTGCAAAACAGTTGCCTGTTTTTTTCAAAAATATGCTTTGCACAACTTTATTTTATGGTAGACGTTCTTTTTCGTGGCTGCACCAACATACCGCAGACATTAAGACTGTAAGAATCTGTATAGATAGTTTTGAAGTAGGATTATTAACACATTTAGAACTGGATATAAGGATTTCATCAACTTTTATGTTGATGGTTAAGAATTGGACATCAAATTATTGTAAACTAATTATTTTGTAACATATTGTATGCTATTAAGGTAAAGCGCTTCTGCATATTTATAGAAGATGCGCTATATAAGATTATCTTATTGTTATTGTTATTATTTTTCAATTTTAGGTGCGTTTAACTTGTGCTTATCATGTGGTCATGGCGGACACGCTTTGCATATTTTGAAATGGTTTGATTCAAAAGAGATGTGTCCTACTGGATGTGGTTGTCTTTGTCTTACTCAGGGGGTTATTGTCGATGACGCTTTTTGAAAGACCGCCGCTCGGCACTACCGCAGGCAAAAATGATTGTCGTGTTCAGCCAGTCAGAGGGAACACCGCTGTCAAACGTTGCGCATGTGTGAGTTGTTGCTTGAACTAAGCTAGGTCGCAAAAGATTTGAAATGGAGGAGTGCTAATGATATTTTGTTGCATTTTTAATAAAAATAAAACACCGACTGATCAAGTTAAATACAGCTTGGTTAAACATGTAGGTAAGTCCGTACGTATTTTTAGGCCTTTTTTAGTACATTTCCCGAAAAAAACCAACAAGAATTAGTACAACAATTAACAAAGATTCATCGTAGGTATTAGTAAACGCCTCAGATGATATAAATATTAACTTTAAAGACTGGGAATGCTATATCTCTGGTTGTGTTCAAGAAACTCGAGAGAAATAGGTAGATAAAATAACGAGGGGGCAAACTCCAAAAGACTTAATTTCTTTTAACACAGGGAAGATACTCTGAAATTCAGTTCTTTATATTTTCAGATGTTTTGTTTTTTGTGTGTTTTTGTTCTGTACGCACTCCCTTGCATACTATCTGCGTTTATTTTTCCCTCACTTTTCTGTAAACTCGGGCATGCACGTAGCGTTTAACAGCGGTGTTGTCAGAGGGAAGAGGCTACCCTTGGTTTTGGTGAGTACTTCAAGTAGCTGCTTCTGTAGTGAGTCAAGATACCTCAGAACAAACCCCTAACCTTACAATTCTATGATACATATTTAAATATATGTATGTATATATGTATATTACAAAACTATGGGTTACAAAAGTATTTTTGACACGCTTTGCTCATTATAATGTCGCTTTGCCAAGATCTTTTTTCATAGTGATGCCTTGCAAAGGACCATGGGAATGCATTATTACAACGGTTATACGGATGTAATAGTGCATAATTCCCGTAACAGTTAGGACTTGGGCGCTGTCGCCTGGAATAATTTGCCCGATTACTTAACGGACATTCACGAGCATTTTTCAAGTGACTGTTTTAGAACTTTACTTGATAAATATTTTCATGAATTGAATGATGCTAATTGAAAATGTTATTCATAAGATCCATCCCTTTTCCAATTTTTGGTTGGAATGTCTATTTTTATATCTAGATTAGCTCTTATTTTATAAGTAATGTAAGTAATGGTAAGAAACGGCCCCTTGAAAAGAAGCTTCAGCTGAAGGGCTACCGTTGTTAAATAATTTGTAACAATAAATTATAATAATAAGATTCTACGAGGCGACCTCAACGACGCGACGCAAACGCTCAAATGAGCGCTTTTCGTTTGAAATACAAAATTACAAACGCTGAATAATGCATTTGTGTTGTTCCGGCGGTTCGTATCACTGACGAATCTAGCATAGACGTTTAGAAGTTTATTAGAAAAAGGAACACATAGCAGCTATATTACAACTGAATTGCGTGGCACTAATAAATTAGAAATAGCATAAGGAAACTTTTCCTGAAATTCAGAATAAAAAACTTGTGGTTTGTCTCGGGTACAAAGTTTCACCTTGTTTACGACTTAAGTTTTCAAAAATCACTTCGCCCTAATCAGAGCAAGAATTGGGACGCGGTGCATAAATTTCTACAAGTGCAGCGGAGGCTGTTTTCAATTTTGGCAGAGTATTTCGCGTATGTCAGTTTGTAAACAATACTTTCAACATAAAGTACGGTCCCTACTGGGGAATGGGAACGACCCTTTGCTTCAAAATTTTCACTGAGGTTTAGGTTTATAGCATTTTAGACAGCTATCGAGTCACTGAACAGGACAACTACCATGATGGGGATGATGCCTTTTGGACATGTAATGGCACAGCGAAATAAAGGCCCCAAAGCGTCATGGTAGTTGTACTATTTTTGAAAACAGAAGGTCGGGAACTGGCTATCGAGGCACTGACTAAGCTCTAAAGGCAGTTGGACTATCAATGATTACACGCAAACTGCCACGAGACCAAACTAAACGAACTACGGAATTTCCAAACATGCCTGGACTTACATTGTACGCTCGACTATGCAGACAGTTGGGTCTTTACCTGCTGGGAGACTGCGAAGTGATGTAATTTTCCGATTCGTCAAACAAGTGTAGAACCAGCTTTTTGTGTTCCACATGTTGAAAGAAATAATACGAATCGTTATTTGTCGCAAGTGCCCACCAAAATATGATAGCTCTCGGCCAGACACCATTAAAACTGACCATTTAGTGCATCAAGAGTTTGCTGTCTGAAATAACCTTGACCGAAAATTCCTAGTTGAGTAACTCTGGGTCAATTATTCAGTGAAACCGTAAAGCCTCTGTTGTCACTATTAACGTAGAAGGTTTACCATTCACAAGATATTGTTCAATTCTCTACCACGGCATTGCAGAAACTTAACAATAGTTATTACCAGTGGTGCAGCCAGGAGGTGTGAAAATATGGCTGTATTTATAGGATTGAGGTGAGGTATGAGGCGAATAGTATTACTCATCTCTGATTTTTGCCTTGCCCCCCAAAGTTGAGGCTTTTGCTATTTATTCATCATTCTGAAACCATGAATCCAGAATCTTGGGTTCCGAGGCAAACAGTAACGATCTACTGTGGCACATTGCATTGGGCACATTGCTATTTAATGAATTAATGCTATGTATGATTTGTAAAAACACCTAATGGGATCTTGCGAAAAGTGGTCACTGCCGATTCAGGTCGAGTGTTTAATGTCATCATGGGCATGCAATTGTTTCAGGTCCCATAAACGGCATTTCACTTCATCAACACCTCATTTGTAGCAACGTTCATGTTTTTCATGTTCAAGGGCATAACATGGAAATGACATCATATAGCACTCACCCAAATTGGCAGTAATATTGGTGTGTATTTTGATTATTTTAGTTGCCTAGATATTGCCGGTTTCTTAGTCAAGATTGCAGCAAGCGAGAATTTTGCTACATCAATAACAGCCAAAGGTGCAACCACGTTCGTCATATATAGCTTATGCTTGCCACAAGATTTTCATGCCGTTGAGAATATTTGTTACTGTCACATGTACGACATTAAATGTTCACAAAGTACAACGCCTTGGAATATTGAAAGCTAGATGAATAATAATCATATTCTGTTCCATAGTGTAACTTAATAATAGTTTGATATTATATTTGTAATGTCATGTTAGATCTGTTTTTTGTTTTCATTAACCTGACAATTTTCTTTGTGCCAAAGCGCCGCCCCGATTGAGCACCGCCTTCGAATAAGCACCAAATTTGCGGGTAAGGAGCTCTCATTGGAACGCTGTGCGAATTATTTAGAAAAGGTGCATTTGTTCAAAAAGCAAATATAAGGTAGCAATACTATAAGTAAAGTCAACTTAGAAAATTCACCTGTTCTATTTCAATGTTTTATTTTTTGAATCATAGTTCTTGCTTTCATTTACGAAGAAGTGTGTCTGGTTGTCACTTGCAACGCAAGCATAAACATAAGTTCAAACAAAAGGCAAAACAAAGAAATGCGATGAAGCAGACGACATAAGCGTCAACACAAGTGCAATCTTTGTGTTTGTAATCCTCACAGGAAAACTCCCCCTTTCTTGTCTCGCTTATGCTTGCGTTGCAAGTGAAAACCAGGCTTTTTAGAGCGCCGTCCTCAAATGAGCACCACTTCCAATAAGCACGGCACTTGAAATCAGTGACTTGA
This sequence comes from Phenganax subtilis, assembly GCA_025434845.1. NCBI lineage: Eukaryota > Metazoa > Cnidaria > Anthozoa > Malacalcyonacea > Clavulariidae > Phenganax > Phenganax subtilis. Next base: position 10,018 of record JAOBYK010679665.1, read on the forward strand.
AACACGAAAAATTCAAGGAGGCTGTTGTTTCTGTTTACTCTTAGTCTGTTCTTAGTCCTGTCTTGACAACAAATTCCGATGGGGAATTTGCAATCGTCAAAACAATAACATTATATATATCAATTTGGAAAAAAATTCAATTTCCGATGAATTCTCAGTGTCGATCATTCTTATATTTGCAAAAATATTACCAGAAATTGTAATAAAATTTTCTTGTGTAATAATCTTCAAACTTGCTTCGACCTTTCTTAAAATTGATGTAAATGACATAATGTGTTAAGTCGACGGTTGGAAATTC
>JAOBYK010679776.1:0-28907 GCA_025434845.1 Phenganax subtilis
TATGGCAAGACTGACGACTCAAATTAATTACTTTAAACGGGAAATGTACGCCATACAGAGTTAAAGTTTCGTCGGACATCTATACATTTAGGTCCAACAAATAGAAATTCTCAATTTTGCTTCGGTCGGACAGAATGTCCGGTGCTTTTCTCTTTACGTCAGACAATTTAACGAATGGGTCGGACAATATCCGTGACCGACCGATATTTTAAGGCCTGAAGACCAATTCATGAATCTCCTTATAGTGCGCTAGTTTTGTTCGTACAGGTCCAAAATACCATGATTTTTATCAACCGAAAAATTCGAACCGTAAACACAAAAGATTGCAGCATCAGTAGGACAGTAGCGTGAGTTTGGCAAACGCAAAGACCACGGAAACATGCCAAATGCAGCAGCAAAGTCGAGGGGAAGTCCGGGCAGACAACTTCGCATCACTTTGTGCGCCGTTACGCTATGGATAAAAGTTGGTGATCAAAACCTTTCTTTGATTAAAATCCGTTTGAACTCACCACACGATTGGAGTACACCAGGTGATCTGATTGACAGCTCCACCATTTCTTGCAATGTTTGTATTTGTTGATCAAGTCCCCCAATTGAATCGTAATTCAGTTTTTCTTTAATATCTTGAGGCCTGCTTTGCTCGAGTTGATCAATAGTGAGTTTAGTTGCCACAGCAGTAATGTAGTAATTCACAGTCGAAAAAGAACATTGAGCGCAAGAAATTTCCGAAAGGTTGGTTACTGATTGTTTCTCAGTTTTGACAGGAGTTGATGTAAGCATAACGTCCGAAGTTCTGCGTTGAAAGTTATGAATAGATTCATTGCAAAAACTGTGGTATGTCGAAATATCACAAGAATCAGCGTCATTATTTTCAAGCGAATCTTGTAGATCACTGGTGTTATCATCACATTTTGAATTATTGTATGAATTCTGAAAACTTTCTTCTTTGGTAATAGCAAAAGATGCAAACTCCTCAACAAGCTCACTGTGGTTTGCTTGTTCAAAAGAAAATCTGCCATGGTCTCCTTCAACTAAACTCACATAAAACTGTTTTGTCTGACCATAGTGTGGAATCTCAATAACTTCACCAGGACAAACGAACGTATTTTCTGAAACAAAAGTTTAAATTTGTTCCTATAAGCGAAGCAAGACATGGAGAGACACTGTAGATGAAATACCATGATGAATTTACATATACTAGAACATTAAATACGCACCTAAATAATAGGTAGAGTATTCCAAAAATTGAGGAGATACCTTGAACCCTAGTGGTTTACTACAACGCAAACAAGTTCAGTAATGAAACTATTAGTTACACAGTCTCCATTACTAACTGCATGTTTTTTTTTTTTTCAATAACATATGACAGGTCTCACAAACGTAATAAAAACTAGCAAAGCAAGTGCACTCAAGTAACAATAGCTCCCAATCCACCATAATAAAAAAGATGATGATTTTACCAGAATCCTTTACGGTTCTAAATTGTTTGGAGTGACAATTGATGAACTTTGCCTAAACAGCATCAAACTACAGACTATTACTTTTGCTTGACAAAGTTGCTGGCTTCAAGGCAAGGTATTCTAGTATTTTTATCACTTATAAAAATTATCTGTGTAAAGGATTCTCATAAAATTGACTTGCTGCCATCTTTTTTATTATGGACAATTACTTACCAAGGACTGAGTACTAGTTTATTTGCATGACACTGAACACCAACAATACCATGAAGAATCGCCATATCACCATCTGAAAGCTAAATCATTCCAACATATATTTAGAAAATCCTGTTACCAACTCCAGAAAAACTTTTATGCATACACGCTTTATGACCATGATGCAAATAAACTGTAGTTTTAATTAGGTCTGCTTGCAGACTACTCATAAATCAATGATTGACAATTCATCACAAGTAGGAATTTTTAGATCCTATTGTGAATCATCATATTTTTGTATATTGTAAACTTTTGAGTTAAAATAGTTACCTTATAATTTGCTGTTGTTGACTTGTTGAAACCAATGCCTAAATACGTTAGATGCAAGAATTTCCAAACTACAGTATCATATGCGTATTGACATGAGATGCACTACCCCTTAAAACTTTAAGGTGAGTATAATGATTGGTAGGGTACTTGCATCAAATTTAATTAGTTTATAAGACTGGAAATTTTATGTTTGAACTTTGAGCAAAGCATATACTCACCATCCAGAGGTATGTGTGAAGATGGCCATATTGTTCTTATTATCTAAAGAAACAAGGAAAGAAAGGATTCTAGAAACTATAATATGTTGTTTTATCTTTGAAACTAGCATTCTTCAATTACACTGCATAACTGTTGCACTGAGAAAGGTAGGGGAAAGCTATGGAAAAGGTAGGCTCACCTAAGGACTTACATGTTTATCATTTAAATGCAAACAAACTGCTGATCCTAAATGTAGACCTAAAGTTTTTATTGCAGAAGCGTTTAATATGACAACGTTTCTTTCCTCAGGTGTATTTACTTTTTTGTCTACAATAAATAACAAAAGAAATCAAGAAGTGAAGATTTCAGATTATTTTTATTAAACTAATACTGCCACGGATTTCAAAGCATTTTAGGTACTGCATACTTTGACTTATGTGGAAATGGATGGGCCTGGGTGGAAAATCAGTAATAAGTGCATGGATCTAGATATTTTATTGTTTACTTCTCTATTACTGTATTTGCTAAGCTGAATATGTCACTAATTTTCCAGTCTGAGAAGTAAGGTTAGGTTGGCAAGCTGAGCGAAGCAGACAAGCTAGTGTTTCATGTACTTATGACATAAATATTGAAATGCTTATTGTCATTAGGCTTTAAAAAAATTTGAAAGACATTCAAATTACCTTTTGTAGATGGTGTTCCTTCTATTCTTCCACAAAGAACTCCTCTGTATATAAAACCTGACTGAAGTCTTTCACCACAAAGATGCTGAAAATCCTCTCTTTGAATGCAATTATGTTGATTCAATGACTTCTTCGGGAACATTCTCTGACATTTACTACACACAGCCCAATCGTCTTGCTTTTTACTGGGCATTTTTGCCATCTAGCAGTTTTATATATTAATGGATCCCTCTACTGACGCTTGGTATCATCATTTATCGACATGAACTTACAAATCGCTTGCTTCCACTAATAGCAAGTGGATGTTTTTAATACTTTGCCCAATCAAAATGAAAAGATTTCAAAAAAAGAAGTAAAATAAACAAAAATGAAATAAACTGGAAAGAGAAACCGCAAATAGTAGAGATCGCGGTGCATATTTAAGTAAACCGCTGACCCATAGAAAGTGCCGGAGAGTTCCGAGTAGTGCCGATCTTGGGCCGATAGTTGAGCGAGTATACTCGGGGATTAGTCGGGGAGAGCCGACTTACGCGCCATCTCTTCTTTTTGTATTTTGGTCAAAAGCTGATTTGGCACGTGAAAATTTATAGAAAATTCAGCAAAATGCCGTTGGAAGAAGACATTTCAAGTGAAAGCAGTGCTGAGTCAAGTGACGATCAGGTATATTTAAAGAATAGGTTAAAAATATCTAGAATATTGCTATGAAGTATGAATGATAAAAAACAACAAGAATTATATGCCATGGCCTCAGATTAAGTTTATGACCTGCACCATATAAACGCTCTGATGTCGCATTTTAAACTAGTTTTTAATTTTAAAAGTTGACACAACTATACGAGCAAGAAGCTGGCATGAAGCCCAGCGTTGTATCGTTGGGCTGTGAAATGGGCAGTTGAGAAACAAAACCAACCATTACCATAAGTAGTTGACGTTTTTTTGCGGCGAAAAGGCAATGACGTTTGCCATTGATGCTAGATTATAGAATACCCGTCCACTTGCACCGAAGCCAATTTGTAGTGGATAAGCAGATACACAGTCAGCAGTTAGCACTGTAGGCGGCAGTTCGTACTCCATACACGGACATGCCTTGTTCTTTAAATCAGCTACTACATATCCGCCTATCTGCTTATCCACTAAAAACAGACCTTGCCCAGTATTACTATTATATAATATGCTTGCCTGATTAGACCTTGCCTGCAATTGCGTGACTTAATATTATATATCATACTGTTTGATGGTAAGACTAAAGGATACTTTAGTTTAACATTAGCATCATATTTCATCATGTATCCAGTATCCAGCAAATTTCTAACGGTACCTTTAAAAATGGACGGGTATTCTATAATCGTTCCGCCTTAGAAATGTTAGTGAAATTCTAGTTCTAATTTCCAAGGAAATGCCTTTCTTATTTTTGTCTGTTCAAAATTGAAGCATTGCACCAAGTTCATGGAACAAAGTTTTGACAAATAAGTTATGGAGGAATACATACACTATTTCAGCCTAACTTTGTTTAGTGACATTTTCATCAGCGTCTTAGGCTAACATGCTCCGAGATAATTATGTTCAAAATGACATGGACTGTGTACACAAATTATGCGCATGAGCCCACAGATCTCGTATAAGATAGGTATACTGATTCGATTTTCAATCAAATTGGCTGATTTTCAGTTTTTATTAATACTCAGTACAAACTTTCTCTTTTGACTTTCTACTTATTGTAGAGCAAAATGTAGTTATCTACATCCTAGCAGCTGGCTAGCACTTGCTTCCTTTGTAATACTGTTAAAGAAATACTCTTTTGGTCATTGTTGTAATTGATGTATTATAGCACCATTTTACACTTCAAAGTGGCCAAAAGATACTTTGTAAAATCGTTTTATTTGTGTGAAAAAAGGAAGTATTTCTTCACAAATTATGGCATTTATATGTGTTGACAGAACAGCTGATAGGCCTACAACCAATATGCCTGAAAATGGCCGATCATCATAGCCTCTCTGAGTCACATAAGATCAATATTTTCCTGGGATTGTGCCCCCTAAAGGATGTTCTTCCTAAAAGGATTGCCTTGCAAGCAGTGAAAGGGACAATTGAAAGATCCTGGAGCATCTGTACCAGCAACATTGCATACATATAGATTTTTGCTTGTTTTAGTCTGTGGACAAAAATGATGAAACTTACGGTGAAAATGCAAGCACTTCAAATACCGGTAGAAAAGCACAGATAGCACCAGCAGCTGCAAAAGGTTACGATGAAAAAATTGTAAGTTTTTCTAGCCATTAAGCACAAAACAGAATGCTATGTTTTTAAATATATTGCTTTTGCTAAAGCTGATCCTTTATCAATTTTTAGGAAAAAGATCGTGCTACAAGGTTTAATTTTCTCCTCGCCAAGACTGAGATTTTCTCTCACTTCATGAATCCAACTAGTGGAAAGAAACCTAAAAGTCCTTTGAAGATTAAAGCTCCAGATTTCCCGTCTCCAGGAAAGAAAACGTCTGATGCCGGAGAGTATGTGCAAGTTCATTAAAATCCCTTTACAAGGAAATATATCATTCACATTATAAAAGTACCGGTTCACACAGTCTTCGTGTATTATTCTCAATGTGAAGAACAGTTCATGTAAACAATTTACAAATAGGCTTTCTTTACCTGTGTCCAATAGCCTTAGAGCTTTGAAAACTGCTGAGAAGTGTATCTTTATAAAGCATATCACTATTTACTATTGCATTTGGTAAACAGAACAGTTCAATGATATGTCTTCTGACCAAGTGGATGTTAGTAAACAGCAACTTTTTATCTATTTACAAAATTTAGATAAGTCAAACTTTAATTTAAGTAGCCACCCTGGGGAATCATCAGTGTTGCTGCTTAGTAGCAGTGGCCTCTAAACGGATGTATAGAACAGTTCACGTTGGACATACAGTGTAAAATTGCTTTGGTGCTATTGAGCTGTAAAGTTCTTTGAGGTGTCAAATGGCATGCTCTGATCAAGTGAAACATACAGCTCAACTTTTAACTGCAGCTCTCTTCAAAATGGGTTTCTCCATATAAATCGTGAAAACTGGCTGTTAAATTAAAGTCATAAACATTGTAAGATATAAAATTGGGACCACTGTTTGGGTAGCTGTGACTGCTTCATGAAAGTTGCGGTTTGAGAGAGGAATATTTTCTAGTAATTGTTTTATAAATATTTTGAGACTTTTATATGCTGTTGTTTAATAGAGGGGGTGGCTGAATGGAAGTTTAACACTGTTTTGACATCTTCAATGAGTTGAATGTGGAAAGAGTCTTCTGACTATTGAATCAAATTTAGTTGACTCCAAATTTAATGAATCATGCATGTGTGTCTTGACAAATAATGAGTTTTACATGTATGTGTCTTTCTTGTAGTCATCGTCATCGTCATACTGAGCAAGAGGAAGATGCTGAACTGTTGGAGCAATCAAAACATCAGAAAGCTATTGTTCATTTTGAGCAATCACCATCCTGTGAGTCATCAAGAATATCTCAAAGATAGTTTTTGTCATCGATAACGCATAAAAATATAGTGCATGCCGGCTGTACCGAATGAATATATATATATATATATATATATATATAAAGTATGTATATTGTTATCAGTTCAGAAAAATACATTACATGCAGAGCACAAAATTAGATATTATGCATGCCTACCCTATAAGGCCTGTTATCCACTTCGCCCATAACATAGTATCTCTTTGTTTGGTGAACACCGGAGCATAACTATTGACTTTAGAACAACGAAGTGCGCTACGGTATGCTTTGATAGTGCTGAAGTGGAAAGCTGGCTTTCGGACTTCTACTTCGGAAATACATGTGAAGTTTGGTGAAATTTATGCATTGGTAGTTAAAGAAACACACTGTAAATGTGATATGATAAAAATTTCAGTTATTAAGAATGGTGAGATGAGAGACTACCAGATCCGTGGTTTAAATTGGATGATATCGTTATATGAAAATGGCATCAATGGAATTCTCGCTGATGAAATGGTATGGAATGTGTTCTTGATGGTTGATCGTTTGAAAAATTAGCAATGCATCTGCCCAGTGTAATTTGTTTAAACTTACACTCTCAGTTTTCTAAATGTAACACTGTTGTGGGTGAGAAAAGCAATTGTTCTTATCAAACTTCAAGACAAGGAACAGCTTACAGTTGTATGAAATAGAAATGGATAAAGAATATACACTTTATCTTTGTAATAAACTTTTATTTCCTAGTATAAAAATGATCATTTAAGCCTATGGTTTTATTTGGTTTGATGAACTAACAAATAATGGTATTCTAATGTTAAGGGCTTAGGCAAAACTCTTCAGACCATTTCACTGCTCGGATATCTGAAAGTATTTCGTGATGCTGCTGGTCCGCATTTAGTTATTGTACCCAAGTCAACGCTGGCTAATTGGATGGCAGAGTTTAAGCGATGGTGTCCAAGTATCAATGCAGTCTGTCTCATTGGATCTCGGGATGAGCGAGTATGTACTATAGATTTTTATATATTCACGTTGCTTGTTACATTCAAGACCGAAATCACTAATGTACTCAAAGTCTTCCATGCATGTATGAGTTGCTGGAATGCTTTTGTTGTTGTTTCTAAGGTTGCTTTTATCAGAGATGTGATGTTGCCAGGCGAGTGGGATGTATGTGTGACATCATATGAGATGTGCATCAGAGAGAAAAGTGTATTTAAGAAATTTTCTTGGAGATATGTTGTCATTGATGAAGCTCACAGAATTAAAAATGAGAAGTCAAAGGTCAGTGTTAGCGTGATTACAGCCTTGGGTCGGGCATTTTATGCATACTTGTCAGTGTATAGTGCACCATAAAATCGTTGAGAATCTTGTTACGCCAGACATTAGTGCTATCGTTTTAGTTCAGTGAAGAATACTCCTTTGGTCCAGGCCCTAAACTAACGTTGATCCTATCCAATCGTAGCTCGTGACCTTTTCAAAAAGTTAACACGAAAGCTAACTTGAAATATTTCCGAGAAACCCCACATACTTCATCAGGGCTGAAAACTCCATGTTTCCTTTTCATAAAGCACAATTTTTTCAAATATTCAGACATTTACTAGCGTATTGGCACTGTAGTTAGATGGCACTGAGACTTCTCTTCGTAAATCGCAACTTCCCATACCTTGTTATCTTAGTTCTATTGGAGTAAGAATATCCACTTGTTTTTATAGTTGTCCGAGATGGTACGAGAGATCCGATCTCAAAACAGATTGTTGCTCACAGGAACACCGTTACAGAATAATCTTCACGAACTTTGGGCCTTGTTGAACTTTCTACTTCCTGACGTCTTTAGTTCAGCTGAGGTGGGACAACTACAGTATTTTGTGTTACATGTTTTTCTTTGCATCGTGAAATGCTCATTTTTGCTCGTAAATTTGTAGGATTTTGATGCGTGGTTCAATTCTAACAATTTAGTAGAAGAAAAACAGTTGGTTGAAAGACTTCATTCGGTAGGTGTATCTGTGTGTGGAGCGTCTACTGCGAGTATGTCATCATCTTATCTACGAGTTCTGAAGTCAAGGAAAAAGGCTGACTGGGGCTACTTGTCACATAAAATCCATTTTTCGTTTAAAAAGAGTTGTTGCTGTATCTGTCGCAGTTTATTGTATTTTGTCTCCAAATTTGCAGTGGACTTGTCTTTCTCACCATCAAACCTATCTGAGAAGTTTCAACTAATTTCATTGAGGAAAAAGACAACAGTGGTTAAATACAGGAAAATAGATTTGTATTCTACTGCTCGTTCCAGTCTTTTTACTCACGGTCAGAACACCTGGCTATGATTGATATGTCTACAAAGTCATTGGGATGAGATGCATTATTTCCCGTAATCAGTATCTTTTCTCGAATACAACAACAACTCCAAAAGTATGTAATAAAAACAATACGTTTCAATAAAGAAACTATTGTTTAGGTTTTGAGACCGTTCTTGTTGCGACGTTTGAAGTCTGACGTAGAAAAAGGGCTTCTACCGAAGAAGGAGACGAAGATCTACACTGGATTAACAAAGATGCAGAGATCTTGGTAAAAATTGCGATGTACCAAATTTGGTGTCCGTCTTGCTCTTTATTAAGTGTTAATAATTGAATGGAACCATCATTGGAGTATTTAAGTTGTCTAAATTTTTGCTAAACCTGAAAATATTTTTTCCAGGTACACAAATATTCTAATGAAGGATATTGATATTGTGAATGGAGCTGGCAAGACAGATAAAATGAGGCTATTAAATATCCTCATGCAACTGAGAAAATGTTGTAATCATCCTTATCTTTTTGATGGTGCAGAACCAGGTATTACAATGCTGTTATGAAAATAAGCTGATTTCAAGATTGTTTTACTAAGTTAAAGAATATTTTGTGAGTGTCTCCAAGTAATAGTCGTTACATTGATGCTATAAATATTCATGACCGATTAGATATCGTAGTTTTAATTTGTTTATTTGACTCGAAGCAAACATTGCTCTGATTGTAGTCTGCTCTCCCTCTCCTTGTCTTGTGTACCCTCCCTAGTGTGGGGCTTCTCTACGATATAAGTCGATTTATAGCAATTCTAGTTTTTAAACTGATGACAACCGGGTGTTTCGCACTTGGACTGCATTATATTTTATCCTAGTCCCACCCAAATCGTAACCTATGGAGACTAAAAATGCTAATTCTTAGCACGTACGAGTAACCGTCTTTTTCTTCTAGGTCCGCCATATACCACTGATCAGCATTTAGTAGATAACTCTGGAAAACTTCGCGTTCTTGATAAACTTTTACCTAAACTACAAGAGCAAGATTCTCGTGTGTTGATATTCAGTCAGATGACAAGAGTGTTGGATATTTTAGAAGATTATTGCTTGTGGAAACAATATAATTATTGTCGTCTCGATGGTCAGACACCTCATGAAGAGCGACAAGAGTCCATAAATGATTTCAATATGCCCAACAGCGAAAAGTTTATATTCATGTTAAGTACACGAGCTGGGGGTTTGGGTATTAATCTGGCGACGGCTGATATCGTTATCTTATTCGATAGTGACTGGAACCCACAAGTTGATTTACAGGCTATGGTACGTCTCCACGACATGCTTGAAACGTCGAAAATGTACTTTGTTGTTGCAGGCACACTCGTGTACACTCTAGTATTGCTCATGTCTGTAGCTATTGTTATATTTTTGTTACCAGGATCGCGCACATCGTATTGGTCAAAAGAAACAGGTGCAAATATTTCGATTTATAACGGAAAGCACTGTGGAAGAGCGTATAGTTGAGAGAGCTGAAATGAAATTGCGTCTTGATAATGTTGTTATACAACAAGGTTAGTGGGATTGGTACTCCTGGTTTGCATGGTATAAAATTATTGGATCATCCCATTGTGAAGTCCAATACACTATGCTATGCAATAATGCAGAGATGGGTGAGCTCGTGGCATCTTTCGAGTTTCACTTCTGACAATTTTGAACAAATCGTAGTGACTTAAACCTGTGGAAGTTGCACCTAAGAGAGTGCGACTCTTCACTTCTTGTACGTTCATTTAGGGAGACTGGTTGATCCTAATCTGAAGGTTGGCAAACAAGAAATGTTGAGTATGATTCGACATGGTGCGGACGAAGTTTTTGCTTCAAAGGATTGTGAACTAACTGATGAAGACATTGACGTGATTTTAAAGCGAGGCGCAGTCAAGGTAAGACTTAAGCAACATTTTTTTTCCATACTCGGTAATCCGTGGGTTGCTAAGCACTCCATAATGGCCAGAATGACTGTTGGTACTCTATTTGGTGAGGTGCACGGTCGTTTATTTCTTATATTTTGTGTCATATTTTAGACTGCTGAGTTGGAAGAAAAAATGAAACAGTTTGGTGAAAGCACGGCGAAGAAACTTGCTTTAGACTCAGTTCCTGTGGAAAGTATCTTTCATTTCGAGGGTGAAAATTACAAAGAAAAACAAAAGGTGTGTTTAGCCGACAAATTGAATCATGTACTGAGTTTTTTCGTCAAGTAGTCAGAATGCATGCATTGTGTTTACTTTTAAACATGGCCCGTCGGTAAAGTATGTAATGTAATATTATTTGTCTAGTTTCCAGGCGTGTCTCACTGGATCGAGCCTCCGAAACGAGAACGTAAGGCCAACTATGCTGTCGACGCGTACTTCAGAGAGGCTCTACGAATAACTGAACCCAAGGCTCCTAAGGTACTGTACTTGGATAGAAATTTTTTTACAGTAATACGCATTGTGCCCTTTCTAGGGGCGTAGGAAACAACCATTTGCTTTTAGCAATTATGATTGTCAATCTCTTCTACAGCCGACAATTTTTTCTTGTATTTCGGATTTTCATAATTGATGCACGGTATTTGATCGGTTTATTCCACTTTCTCTGTCTCTATTAAATCTCTGTCCGTTTCTATTTCATTCTGACGCACAGGCACCCCGTCCACCTAAACAGCCTAATGTGCAGGACTATCAATTCTTTCCACCACGACTTTTCGAGTTGTTGGATATGGAAATCTACGCTTTCAGAAAAAATATTGGATATAAGGTAAGTTCTCTTAAGACGATCTTTTGTTATACGTTGATAAGATCATTAAGATTTCATTCTTTACACATGTCATAATTTCTATCTTGCTGAGACAGTAGGGATAGCTCTCGGGACGATGTGCTATGATATTGTGTACGTCCACAGTGTACTCTGTGCATAAAAATAGAATTTCTCCATGTGAATAGTATTTATGAAATCGTCATACTCCAACAACGAAATGAGGATTTTCCTATATATTTCGACAAATGCTCAACGCTTTTAATAGTTTTATAACGATAGTGTTAAAAATTCGAAAAATCTCGAAGCGTTTAATGCATATGGATCAGACATTCATGCAGGAATATTTGATCGTCAATATCCATTCGTCACTATTGTACACCCTGTAGGTGCCTCGTGATCCCGAGGACCCTAACGGTGCTCAGAATCAGAAAGAAGCTCAACGAATGATTGATGAAGCACAACCACTGACTGAAGAAGAAATTGCAGAGAAAGAAAAATTGTTGGAAGAGGTGAGTTAGTCAACAATTGATCATGTATGAAAACTAGTTTACGTTGTAATCTTTAGAGCAGTGTGTGTGATTGCAGTTGGCCAAAACTTAAAATGACTTGAAGTCGTTTGACCTTTGTTACGCATGAAAACTGTGGAAGATGACGTGTAATTTTTGTTTGAGTTCATTTACATTAGGTTTGCCGCATGAAATGTTCATGAAAAGTTCGAATTGCTTTGAAGTCCCTTCTTACGTGTACCAAATGTAGTTCCTATATTCAACTCGACTCGAGTGCATGGTTCAATTAAAGGCTACGGTATTTTTGTACGGTTTACGCTGCAATAAACTAATTTGGAAAACTAAACTAAATTAATGTCCAATTTTACTTTGAATACAGGGTTTTACCAATTGGTCAAAGCGAGATTTTAATCAATATATCAAGGCATGTGAGAAATACGGTCGTGATGATATTGACAATATTGCTCATGAGATTGAAGGGAAAACACCAGAGGAGGTATGTTGCATTACTATTTTCTTAATTTTCTTTCTCGTGCATGCTTATCTTTTGCTCTAATATCAACAATTTCTCATTCGTTTGCAAAGGTTTTGAAGTTGTCATGCCTTTATTAAATATTTTATCCCATCTAAGCTCTAGTACAGTTATTACAGAACTGTGAACGTAGATTCTATATGCATCTTTATTTTTCACTAGTATATTTGTTGTCACATGTATATTAAGTGGCTTCATATATTTCAGGTGCGTGCGTACTATGACGTATTTTGGGAACGGAAAGAAGAGCTGCAGGATTTAGAGAAGATAATGGCGCAGATTGACAGAGGAGAAGCGAAAATACAAAGGCGAATAAGTATTAAGAAAGCTCTAGATGCGAAGGTACAAAATCTTGTTCTTCTTTAGTTCTTTTTGTGAGCGATTGCTATGTTTTGTTCCTAGTCTTCGCACTAGTACAATACATATGTTGTATTGTAACTATCCTTTCTAATATGTCATAGACTTGCAATTAACTAACACTTCTAGCAATTTTATCCAATTTCATTCCGCGGTTGATGATAAGAATCGAAATTAGTTAAAGCGTAACAGAGACCCGTGATGAAGCCATGCCGCGTGTATAGCTAAAAGAATTTTCAAACACGAAACCTGCTTTTTATTTCTTATGTGAAGATGGCAAGATATCGTTCACCGTTCCATCAACTGAGGATCGCATACGGGACAAATAAAGGAAAGAACTATACAGAAGAGGAGGATAGATTCTTGGTGAGTTTTCTTGAACTTTCTTTAGCAATCGACTATAATCATCAGATTTCGTAAGGCAGAGGACCAACAACTTTGGCTTATACTTGTTGCCTGTACACGTTAAATGTGCAATTCCCAAGACTCCTTTTGAAAAAATCAACACCAATTGTTTATGACCGTGAAATCTCAACCATAAATTTCTCACCCCGTGTTTTTTCACACATGATTAAGCTGGCAGTTTGACGCTCTTGTGGCTATTATTAGGTATTACAAATAATTGTTCACGGATTCGTGGCTAGCTCTTCTAAACTGGGTTTGATTCTTTAATTGTATTTTCGTATTTACCCTCGTTCTGGTCCTATAAATGTAAATAGGTTGTAAGTTCGATATCACTGTCAACTATACTTTCAACATTATCAGTCATCGTTGTTACTGAGCCTCATTTCCATTGTCCATATGACGTGTTACTGTAACGGAGCATTGGATGGATTACACGTCAACATTACCGCCCTGTTATTGCGTGTTACTGGCACATACACTCGAGGTGAATAAGGGAAACCGGTTATCGATGCGAGTTAGATAATGCAGATCGCTTTTTCGTACATCAACCCATCAACTTGGATCGCTCAGCATTGCAGGGAGAAAGTCCGAGTAATTTAGTTGTTTCTTGTATGCTGTGTATAATAATACAGTAGTCGACTTTTATTCTTCGTATAGATCTGTATGCTTCATAAACTTGGGTTAGAAAAGGAGAACTCCTACGACGAGCTGCGTATTGCGTGCAGAAGTGCTCCACAATTTAGATTTGACTGGTTTTTAAAATCCAGGACAGCGCAGGTGACGCATTTATTCGTGTGTAACATAAATTTGGTTTGGGAAAATATCAAAGGATTGTACTCGAGTGATTTTTGTCGTGTTGAAGGATGTGGTAGATTTGATATCTGGGGAATATACTTGATCGCACAATTTTGCCAATTCACTCGTGGTGATCAATACATTTGTTCATAAATTATATCTACAATGCTGCATGATCAGTATTATACTTACAACAGACTCGTTGGTTCTGATTGATTGCTTGCATTTTATTTTCGTTTTCTTTTTGTTTTTCATTTATTTTATGGATTGCATTACACTAGGACATTAAAGTTTCATTTTACCTACAAACTACACGAAATATATAAAACGCAGAACTTTTTATTTTCTTGAAGGAGTTGCAACGACGTTGCAATACATTGATTACTTTGATTGAACGAGAAATGCTGGAAATTGAGGAAAAGGAGAAGAAGGAACGAAAACGCGGTCAAAAGCCGGGCACTGCCAAGGTAAGCATTGAGATTACATAATGCACGATCTCAGATTTTATGTACGCTGTTGTGATTACAAATGTGTATATCAATGATTCGCATACGTGAAAATTCTAGCCATCTCAGCCAGGAATCGAACCCGAAGCTCCGCATTGGCGCATGGACCACTGAGACACACGGCTGACTCAGTCGTTAGAACACCGATGGACCAATTTGGAAATTGCGGTTCGATTCCCGGCTAGGATAGCTAGAATTTTCATGTATCTGTATCATTGATATTCAAATAAGTCCTCTCTTAATGCATTAAGTATAGTACAGTATTTATAGCTTTGTGATTTTATTTTTCAGGGTCCTCAACAAAAGCGCAAAGCTGATGGCACACCTGATGGTCGTGGCCGAAAGAAAAAGAAGCAAAGTGTTTGAAAACCTTTAAAAAACATTTCTGGCTCAACAGTTTCCTTTATGTGTATAATTTCATGTACATAGGTGGTCATTTTAGGACTCGCTTTATAGATATTTTATTGTGGGTTTACTCGCCATACTTATACATAATAAATTGAACTAAGTGACATTTAAATAACTGCGAAAGAAATATTCCGTTATTCCACTAGAGCCTGAGCCTGCAAGGGCAAGTGAAGCCATAGATGCCGGATTTTAGGCCCGTGTTCCACTGGGTGGAAATTTCCATGCTGAAAATAAATCTAACAAACCGACTGGTTAGCAATATGTTTCGCCGCGAAACAGTCTTAAGCGAACCAATAACGTTGCTAGATTTGATTCCCGCATGGAAAATGCCGCCTACTGGAAAACAGGCTTTAATGGAATTCCTGTGCGTTAGTTTCAGGCCCCTTACTGACGCGGTTTATTAAAAAGTTGGCCACGTAAGTGAGGAGGCTCAAACTAACGCGCAAGAATGCCTTCAACTTCCGCGACCTTGGCTTCACGCCTGTTTTCCACTAGGCGGAATTTTCCGTGCGGAAAATGCATCTAGCAACGTGATTTGTTCGCTTCGCGGCGCAATATATTGCTAGCCAATCAGTTTGATAGATTTATTTTCCACGCGAAAAATTCCGTCTAGTGGAAAACTGGCTTTATTGAGTTGGAGTCAGCTCTCCATGCATATCGTTCACTGGCTGCAGTACAAAATGGCTATTTGCATTGCTACAGGATGTACGTCATCTTGCAAAGATATTAGGGACCTTAAGATTCTACGACGCGAGCTCAACGATGCGAACGTGAAAATGAGCACTTTTCGTTTTGAATACAAAATCACACGCGCTGAATAACACATTGGAGTCCCGTAGCAGTCTACATCACGAATCTAACTTAAGGAAACTTTTCCTGAAATGCAAACTAAAACACTTGTGATTTGTAATGCGTACAAAGTTCATGTCTACGACTTTAATTTTTGAAAATCACGTCGCCCTTATCAGAACTAGAATTATGACGCGGTGCATAAGTTTCTTTAAACACAGCAAAGGTTGTTTCTAATGTTGGCAGAATTATAATAATACCTAAACGTTACCGTAATATCAGTAATGCCGTATTTCAGTCTCTAAGTAATATTTTTAACGTAAAGTAAACCCAATCTTTACGATCGCGTCGTAGAATCTTAAGGTCCCTATTGTGGATCCTGAGTATGTGGTTTGATGCAGTTGTATGAATGAGTGATCTTTGAGAGTGAATGTTTACTGTTCAGGAAATACTTGTCTACCAGTGCAATTTGTTACATTGTTTAAAAAGAACAGATAACCAATTTCTTTTGAATAACAAACACAAAAAGCATAGATATGATGCCTGATATTTTTAATTTTTTATAACTGGCAGCTTAAAATTACACAGATTCAAGGACAGGAGGTTCAAATGAATCGCGTTCAATTTTAGCTCCAGTCTCTGCATCAGTGGTCACTGTTGTGCTTCCACTTTCACCATGCATTTCCATCAACTTGCCAACTAACAAAAAAACACAACATTCAAATATCTACAAGCATGTGTTTTAAAAAATAAAGTAACACTCACTCACCATCAAACTTGGGTTTCTTCAACACTTTCACTTTACGTATAAACACATCATGGAGTGGATAAATTGACTGGCAAGCCTTCTCGATATCCCTACCAATACTATCTGGAATTCTGAGGAAAAACATTGGTACTTCAGGTTAGCTATTGTTTCGCATTCCAAATACTGTAATTATCATAACTGCAGTATCCATAAAAGTAGATCACATAATGCTTACAGTTTGCTGACAACTTCTTTCAAATCATTAGTGCTAACTTCTTGGGTCATGATTTCAATCATTTTCTTGCGTATCAATTTGACTTGGGAATGCTTGGCATAAGACGTCTTCTTGATTTGGTTTGCCCTCCTCTTGGTGAAACCAATGCAAAACAATCTCAAAAGATAGCCATCTGTGGTTTTGACGTCAACATTACCCTCAATAAGTGTCTAAACCAATCAAACAAAAACTTCACATTGATTTGTTGATCTTTATCTATGGTTTAGAGAGAAATTTATGCAAAATGACTTATTTTACAAATGTTTACTAACAGAAAAGACTTTCTTGTCAAACAGCACCATTTCTTAACATGTTATAAATATTTATATACTACTAGGCTGTGGCGGTTTTGAAAAATAACCCAGATCAATAGCCGAATAAAAAAACCCAATAATACCGACAAACTGATCTTTTAAACAATAAACACCAGTGGTGGTGTGTTGGCATTACCAAACATAGATATGTTGCAACATGTACCATATGTGTTTAATCAACTAAAATTTACATACAAACATTTCAGACTAGTGTGCCTACCAATCAGTTCAAACTATGTAAAATTGAACGTTCACTTGAATTTTTCTTGTGATTTTTTTAAATTTTGGGTTTTTTTGTCTTTAAAGTGAAAAACCGATAAACCGATCTTTGAAAATCATTGAATTTTTTCGGGTAACCGATAAACAGCCCTACCCTATAAGCTACATTAATTTTGGTAGCAGTTTGGTTGCAAATCAACGTCAACCCTTTTGAAAATTATGGGGTCCCATTGAAAAATCGTTGGAGATATGGCTCCTTGTTGAAATATTATAATAAATATAATAATGTCCACAGAAAATTTAATCTAATGTTAAGTTTTTAATTGCATAATCCTATGACCTAGTAATGTTTTTAAATTCAATATTTTCATGTCATTTCTAAAATCAACTAACCTGCCACTTCTTTACCAAAGATCTGAGTTTGTCAGTGGTCATATCTAACCCATGGAAATTTGTCAAGCACTGTTTGCCCTGAACATCTTCAACCATTAACCTGAATTTACGATATGTGACTTCATCATCCTGTAGATCAGCAAGTGATACTTCAAACACACGACCTTTCAAAGCATCAGCAGCGATCTCTATCAAAATAAAGTTGAAATTTGCATGCATAATAAAGGTTCGGATTAGCTCAATCAAATGATGAAATGTGCTGTACAGATCCAAAACTTCTCAGACTATGTTGAGCTGGATAACACCACCACAAAATTTTATAAACTTTCTAGTCTATGGGTATGGGATCTGGTCAGTTCCTCCTAAATGCAAAATGTCCCAACTTTCATTCATCAACCAAAATTTTTGGCAAGAATTTGGATGTTGGTGACGTTTTGGTTGGGATATTCTGAATAGTATGTGATCAGTCAGTTCACTTTAGAATTACAAATCACTTACTAGTTCCAGTTGTTCTATTAACAACTGTCTTTCCAATTTGTCTCTTGAGAAACATAGACGGTGCTTTTACATCATACCAGTCTTTACGGGTGAAAGGATCTACACTATTAGTTAAAAAGGGAAAATGCTAAAAGTATCTGAAGAACTGCAGGTAAAGTTAATACTAGCAACAAAAATTACAATTATAATCCCTTGCATCTAAGCAATATGACGGATTCTGTGAAGCTGTTTCGCTTTCTAGAGATACATAAAATATTAAAATTTCAATTTCTGGAATTATTTTTGTCTTACATTTTCTTTTTTTGGCCCTTTTTGCCTTTAGTTAGGCGCTTGTTCTTGCCAACAACCATGTTGGATTGTGAAGAAATTACAGAAGAGAAATCTAGCCTCGTTTTCGAACACTTTATCAACCGCTGTTGCCAGATATTGCTGATTCGAACATGGCGGATGAAATTCAAATTTTTCTCGCAAGACTTGTATTCAATATATTTGGATTTTATAAATGGAAGAAGTGAAAAGAAAACGAAAAAGAAAAAGAACTAAAAATTCAGTCTCACTCTCTGTAGATTCTATGGGACTGAAGTCAAAGAGCTTGAAGGGCAATAACGGGAGAGCAAATAACAATGAGGTGATTTCAAAAAACAAATCCGCTCATTCAAGTTCAACTTCCCAAAATACAAAGAATTTCAAGCTAAACAGAAATAAGAATGGGAAAAAGCGAAGGAGGGCGAAAAAATTAAAACCTGCGGGAGGTAACTTGCTAGATTCGAATGATCATGGCTTGCCAATGACTCATCATTCTGCAAACAGTTTGTGCACTGATATGACTAATATGAAAGAACCACAGATACCAACGATGAATAAACTAGTCAGTAGTTTAAGAAATGAGCCTGAAACCCATTGTAGATCATTGAGAAATAAAAGCAGTCATACACAGACTAAAAAACTGGGTTTAAAAGAAAAGCTGCAAAACAAACTGGAATCTGGCAGGTTTCGTTGGATAAATGAGAAACTTTACACTTCGAACAGTCTTTGTGCATTTAAGATGTTCAGAGAAGAACCAGAATTATTTGATGTGTATCATCAAGGCTTTTCTGGTCAAGTTCAGAAGTGGCCAGTAAATCCAGTTGATGAAATGATTAAGTGGATTAGAGAAAGGTGCCCTTAACCTGGACAAAATATCACAAGATATGTGAAGTCTGATAATAGCAGCAAATTCTGGGTGGATTTCTCATCAATGGACCATTTGCATCCGAGACAAAACTTTGATCAAGCTAACAAAAAGAATATCCATCAGTACAGCTGGACAGGGCATCATAAAATTAGTAAACTTGCGTAGTTTCATCTCACAACATCGTAAAGTGCGAAAAGAATAGCAATATAAAGTTTGAAAAGTTTGTATATTGTTGATCAATATTGATATCCTTCTCTCCAAGAAGGTATCAATTTCAGCCCTTTAATATAAACAAATACAAAATTTGTGAACTTCTCACAGCTATATTTTCCACACTTCACAACATTTTGTGACCTAATTTTGTAATTTTTCTGGTTTTATGATGCTCTTTCTTTCTAGTTGTAGCAATAATTTTGACTGTGCAGATCAAAATTTTGTCTAGTATGTAATAAGTCCATTGAATTGTCAAGAAATTTTTATCTTTTTCAGGTGCACAATGGACACAGTTGCTAATCTTAACCTGACCGTTAAGATAATGAGTGTGAACTGTTGGTTTTCTTTGTGTTTTGCAGATAATTTCCACTACCTCAATGATATTACAACTTCAGCTTTCATATCAAAAATCTATTCCAATGGATAGCCAAAAAACTTACTGAGAACCATCTAGAATTCATATGATGTTGCGAGAATCAGATCAGATCACAATTCACAACTGTGTCTGCCATGTTATTTTTTTTAATGAATAATTTATCTTTGGCTTTAGATCACCACAGTTGATTATTGCTGACATGGGATGCGGTGAAGCCAAAATATCACAAAATGTTCCAAACAAGGTTTTCTCTTTTGATCTGGTTGCAGGAAGTGATTTGGTGATTGCTTGTGACATGGCTAAGGTATTCCATTGTCCAATCTTGTTTTCTTGTGGTCTACCCTATCTTACCACAATTGCCTAGTTGATCTATCTTGTTCACATGATCTTGCTGGTATAATTTTAATGCATATTTTCTCTAGCAATCTAACAGTATATTTATGCTGTACTACTTTGTCCTCATAAAACTGGTGTTTGAGCGTTCTGCCTGACAGTATATGTTTCTACATCACCTGCCTCGTTATAATTTTTCTAAATTGTTTAGGTTCCTCTTAGTGATGAGAGTGTTGATGTTGTGATCTACTGTTTATCATTGATGGGCACTAATTTAAATGACTTTTTGCAAGAAGCACATCGTATATTAAAGTTTTGGTAAGTATATCAGAATCTTTCAGAATGGTATCAGCAGTAGCAGAAAGTTTAAATTACTGGGCTATAATATACATGATGAGTGGAGTGTAGAATGATGCGAATACACTTGTGTTGTTTATTCTCTTTCCCAGACCTTTTTAATTTTTGTTCCAGGGACTCGATGATAATGTGTGTGAATCATGTAAACTTTTGATAGTTATTTCTTTGAATACTAATTGAACAATCGGTTGAATGGTTTTTGAATGACGAGCTGACCATGTTGTACTACTTCTACATGCTTCTGTGAGAACTTTTTCATTTTCTAAATATATACAGATTAAAAAAACAGGAGAAGTATGCAGAATAAAAACACAATCAGCTGTAGATTGTGGAAACAATCTGTGCGTAGGGGTTTGTTGTATGACGCCCATTTAATTTAAACGGTGAATAAGCCAGAATTTGAAAACACTTTTTCATACATATCTTGTAGATCTTTCAAATCCAATCTTATGGGCTAAAGCTATGTAGTTAAATACCTGTACATGTAATTATTGTATTCAGCTAAAATACTTTCACTCTGGTTGCACGAAGAATATGAAAATATAATTTATATTTTTAGAGTATAGCCACGGTTTAGGCATGACGGCTTTCGTACAACCGGCCCCACAGTTCTATCAAGTACTTGCTCTAAGTAATGAGGTTATTATAGACCTTTGGATATGCAAGTCACTTTTGTGCAAAGTTTACTAAAGGTCTTAGAACTTCAAGGCTCTCTTGTTTGGAAAATCTCTGTCTGTAATGAAGTTTTAAGAATTTTGTAGTTTTGAATGGCGAAAACAGCAATATGAATAATAATTTGAGGGTGCACCACGTATATCTATTGTTGCAAGCTCTCGGTCCGTTGACCCTCAAATTGTTATTCATATTTAAGTTGCTGCTACAAATGTAGCTAATTAGCTAATAGCGCAAGTTTTTTTAATAGTGGAATTTTGAAGATAGCAGAAGTTATGAGCAGATTTGAGTGTTTAAACAGTTTTGAAGAGACGGTCTCTAGTTTCGGATTCCAACTTATTGCCAAAGTAAGATATTGCATGCAGACATAACTAATTTAATGCTCACATGCCATTGATCCTGGTGGAAATATTTGTTCAACAATACAGAATAATGACATAACGTGTACATACTTATCTCTCTATAGCCTGGTTCTCATATGCCGCCGATGATCGGCGACGTTCATTGTCCTTGGTCACTTAAAGGTCACTTATGCTTAAACTCTTTTGTCTAGCTCTAATAAGTTTCTTCTCCAATGATCAAACATAAAGAGGACCGCCGGTATCGGCGATAGCTATATGAGAACTAGGCCCACTGTATGCCTGTACTCTACATATGATATAAAGGTATTATATTCGGTGCAGAAAAGTTTTAAGGACTGAGGAAGAACTGGTCTCTGAGCATCCTAATGTAGTTTTTTGTTTTTCTTCGATCTGATAAAAGCACAGACAACTTTTGTTTTAGTCTTACGGCGTGTATCAAAAAAATACACAATTGTATAATGGGCTATGTATAGGATAGACAATGGATATAGACTCCCGAGAATTAGTTAGACGATCACGAGGGCCGTAGGCCCAAGTGATCGTCTAACTAATTCGAGGTCACATTCACGAGCAATGTGCTGCTATTGAGGCTAAAAAACAAAAGAAAACAATAGCCTCATTAGTATGCTCTATATAGATCATACTAATGAGTTAAATAGACTCACTAAAACCCCCACCACTTGATGATTTTAATAGACTATGGCATATAGACCACCGAAATACTACGTTGTGATTGGCTGAGTGGATTTGACCATGATCTAATAGTTGAACAATTACCAAAATAGCATAAGAAATTGAGTTAGTACAGGTTTTTAGGATCTCCTGATCACTGAAATTAACTTGAAAACTTTCATCCTAGTCCAGAAGGGGTTGTTTTGAAACGCGAGATCAAGAGTGGACAATCAACATGACAATCAACAACAGAGCAATGTTCAAAACTGTGCGCTCCGCCCGTGCGGGCAAAACGACTGTAGTGAAAAATGGTCTTAAACCATTACCTAAACTTTTACCCCATCATAACAAATTACGATTTCAACAGTGTGTTTTTTGCACATGACATGTTTTGGGTGGTTTTCAAAACAATTCCCCCCCCCCCTGGACTAGGATAAAATGTTTCCACATTACTTTCAGCATTAAAGTGACCAGGAGACCCTGAAATATCTTGTATTAACTCACTTCCCTCGCATATTTTGGTAAATGTTCAACTTTTAGCCCATTCTACAATGGAGGACAATTCCCATTACAGACCAAAGTTCGATCTGGGCAAAAAGAAGTAAATTTATCTACGCAGCTGGAAATAACATATTAGATATTAGGTATAGCAAAATTGCAAGGTTTGGTCGCGAATGGTTAGAAAACGCAGGGAAAATAACCCTGCGAAGTTTCCAGTATATTTTTCTATTACGTGCGAAACTTGTTACCATATCTGAGCAGAAAATGACCCGAAAATGGTAACAATTTCCGCACGTAATAGAAAAATATACTAAATTTGCAAACTTTGCAGGGCTATATTTTCCAAGAATCTTTTAAGCTTTCGCGACCAAACTTTGCAGTTTCACCACATCTAATATGTATGCTCTTTCCAGCTGCGTAAATGAATTGACTTCTTTTTCCTAGATGTAAATTTAGTGTATAATGGGATATTTCCATTGTTTACATTTTGTATACACCCCGTACTACGGTATCTCAGTTACAAAGTTGCAGGAAATCAAAATAGTTCAGAGCAGATTAGTGAATTACATAAACGATCAACTGCGTTATTATGTTTGTTTTAATTTTCTTTCAGGATACAACAAATAAAATGTTTGTACAATTTGACTTCAAGAAAATGTCAAAGAAACCTGATCAAATGAAGGCCTTGCCACTTTCTCTTAAACCATGTTTGTACAAGAAACGGTAACAATTATGTGGTTTATTTATAAAATATAAAATTAATCGAAAGTCAATCACAGTTTTATACTATAGCTAATGATTTCAAAAACAGTACACGTCAGCACGTATAGTGCAAAATGTAGTTAATAAAATGCGTGTCCAAATATACTTTTAATGCATGTATCAGTGCCATACTTCATTCTTGACACGAGTAATTTGTTATACTCCAATACACTTTTGACAGACTCGAAACAAACGGATGAACCTGCGAACCAAGTGTTCCTGCTGCCTTGCATTTCAATGATCTTCCATATGTAGCTCATATCATTGGGAGAAAATCTTGGGAAATATTCCCAAATTTTTTGGTGTAATATTTTGATGTTCGTTGCACCTGTTGCTGCAAGGCTTTTTCTCATAATGTGTCCGAGTAGTTTCGGTTGGCGCGGTTTGTGTTTTCCATATTGGTAAGCAACGCCCGAGCGAATGAACTCTCCATCTGGGCCTCCTGGAAGTGAACCGTTTTTATAAGCTTCGCCGTATTGGTTGTTGAGGGTGCCGTATGAATCTCGTTGGGCCCACAATGAATGCTCAAGTTTGTTTCCCACGTTACTCAGCCAATAGTCGATGGGGGAGATACCTCTGTTGCCGTACGTTGACGAGAACAGTGTTGTACTGAACCAAACAGGTGTGAGTTTTTTGAAAATTTGCTTTTCTCTCCATGAAGTATCCAGTCTGTTCTGATATGCGTATAGACTTGGTGTCCAGATGAGAAAGTCATAGTATTTATAATAAAGTTCATCCCA
The DNA here is from genome assembly GCA_025434845.1 of Phenganax subtilis. Lineage (NCBI taxonomy): Eukaryota > Metazoa > Cnidaria > Anthozoa > Malacalcyonacea > Clavulariidae > Phenganax > Phenganax subtilis. The sequence continues at coordinate 24,320 of JAOBYK010679776.1, forward strand.
ATACCTCCTGCGAGTCTTAAGCTCTAGAACCACTCCACTCGTGAGTCTCTTGACCCTCGTTACCTCAGTGGTGAAAATAACATTGATATTTTCACGTTGTACGATTGTCTCCCACAAGTTTTGGAAGCCACCGCGAATCATATTAAGCCCATGGTTCGGTAGTCTCATAAACTTGGCAGCCAATCCTTTCACGTAATTTGGTGTGTTCCACATGAGACCGTACAACGCCGAAACCTCGTCTAAATGTCCATATCCTTGCATTGTGTGGGAGGCAACGAAAATGGGTTTCAAGACTAGTAAATTGTTCTTCTTTAAGAATTCTTCGAAAGTGCATGTAAGTTCCTTCATAGTGTCTGGATGAGGTTGCGGCATTATTTCTCCTTCGTACTTGCCAAACATCTTTCGATGTAAAGCACAGTAATAAATCATGGCTTTGAACAACGCTGCTCCTGCTTCTGTTGCGTTTTGGGTTTGCAAAATTTTCATGATTTCAATGAAGACGTAAGTTTTGTACTCAATGGAGGCCGGGAATTGATCCAAGTGGATGTTGGCAGAAGGTATGTCAACTGGATCCCAGACTTGATATTCTTTTGCCAGGGCAACGATATTCTCTTCGTAATCTGGCTGACTGTAGCATGTTCCCATTTCATGAAGAGTGTCGCGATGCTCAACCGTTAGTGACTTGCCCCCGATCCGCTTTGATCTTTCATAGACAACGATATTTTTAAATCCTTTTTTCTTTAATAAGTATGCCATGTGAATTCCTGCTGGACCAGCACCGACGATTGCAATTTTGTCGTCTACACTTCGTGGGGAAGGAATGCTCGTGGGAAATGGAATTCCTTTCGCTGGCGGACTGGAATTAACTATTTTTACTATTTCCGAGTACGCGTCTTGCGCACTCAGAGAGCGACATTGTTGGACGAAGATTGCCAAATATAGCAAAGTGAAAATGTGGAAAATGCTTGTCCGAGGAAACATCTAATAAGATAGTAATCAAAATTTCATTTTTGTGTATAAGAATAGTTAAGATTAGCTTCTGTGCGAAGCAACTGTAAGAAACTGACCCAAAAAATGTTGACATTGTTGTATTCTTTTTTAACGTTGGTAAACATCCATGCAATTTGGTTTGAAAGAAAAGTAATTTTCTTCTTTATCAAGCAGTAGATCATCAAAGAGGTTAGAACAAAACAATTGCTAGCAAACGGTATTTTAAAACAAATTATGCAAAATTGCTTGACCAAGTGTTCTACAAAACTCTTGCTCTCATGCAGTGTATCAATAAAACGTTCCGCTTTGCTGGCTCAACCAACAACAGTTGAACCATACGTGTTTTAGTTTTGGGTCACGATTCAAACAGCAAAGATTTATGCGTCGTGAACATGAAGTATTAGCGGGTGCAACACGCATTGAAAAATGAATGCAACTTAGTATGTAATAGTCTGCTAGAAGCTGTAAATATTCTCATCTTAGAACATGCAATTATTATCATAGTGTGTATAAATGTTGCGAAAAACTTTCTGTAAACTCATACTTCTTGAACATTGAAATGTTATTTTAAAGTATGTATCATTTTTCATTCTTATTCATTTTTTTCGAATGCATGTGCATGCCTTTCGTTAAATTGTCCGACGTAAAGAGAAAAGCATCGGACGTTCTGTCCGACCGAAGCAAAATTGAGAATTTCTGTTTGTCCGACCCAAATGTTTTGATGTCCGACGAAACTTTTTCTCTGTCTGACGTACATTTCGCGTTTAAAGTAACTAATTTGAGTTGTCAGTCGTGCTCGTGCCATAGTTTCCTTAGTCATCTCATAGCTTCCGATTTTCGATCAAAAACTAATGTATCAAGTGCATAACTGCCCAACAGTTACCGTCAGTACAAGTTTAAAGTGATTTTCGCCACAAAGTAAACATGGCCATCGGACATAATTTTTAAAACGTCCGACCCATTCTGACTCACACCGGACATTTTGACAGACGGCCTGCGGACTGATATTTTAAGGCCTGCTCATGGATTGTCTTGAATTCATTCGACTCATGCAAAATTCGATGTTTGAATTAGGCTTAGCTAGTAAATTTTGAATATTTCTTACGACGGTTATACAAATTCGATGCTTTTTTTCTGTGTATATAAAGTTAAATGAACTTGATTATTGTAGCACAGACAGCAGGTAACTTTTGTAGCATAAATTACTATTACAAGTTAGAGAATTCCCAGGTAAACTTACCTTTTCGACTAAGAGTTCTCCAGCATGAAGTCTGAACATGTCTTGCTTCTTTCAAACACTGCTTGCAACCGATTTATATATCGAGGGAAGAACCGATGTTGGGTGGGAGGGGGGAACTTAGTTTAACGATGGGAAACATCTTGACTGTTTTTCCGTTAGTTTTAATTAGCTCTTAGCATTACAAGATTCACACGAAAACAGAAAAAAACACAGCGTATATTTCGCTACGATGAAGGATTTAAACTTAAAAGTCAACATCACTAATCATGTTTTTTTTTATGAACTTCCACATAAACTTTTTTAAGTTGCCCCAATGAAAACGAAAACCATATAGCTGAGTGCTATGATGCATGCGTAAAATATTGGCAAGGTGCATACTATTAGAATTTAGTTAAGAAAATCCCCTTGTAAATTGTACTATTTTCTGCCTTTGAGATTTAAAGCAAATTTTAAAATCCTAACCCGAAAAAGTCTGAAAATAATAAAATTCAAGTTATTCCTGCGTGGAAACCAACACAGAATGTTAAGGCATTCAAATTATAACATTTGATTGTTATTGGTGACTTCAATAATTTTCGATTTTTTTCGTAATATCCTGTAAATCGGTTTTTATGCATGTCTAGCATTATTTTTCCAGTAATATTCTTTGTCATATGATTTCTATGTCCCGTATTTTCCTCTGAAGTTGAGGTACATGTCCGTACATTGTAAAACCTTCACCATTTAAGATCTGCGAAGCAGCAGCGAAGCCAGCCCAAAAATTTGGCTCTGCTATGCAAATATTAAAGCATTATCATTATTCATTTCTTTAAAATTTGATTGTTTTCAAAGTCTGTGTATATAGAAATATGTGCAAAGCAGGACCAAATTGTCAGACTGGCTTCGCCGTTTTAAATCACTCCTATATTAGAATTGTGTTTGGTAGCAGATATGTGCAATTTCGTGTCAGGTGCTTACTCCTGTGCTGCGTAAACTTTGATGCATCATTTGAGGTTGACCCCCACTTTTTTTACTTCGAAAAACACTTAGTGAAACCCATCAATACTGTGGACATGATTCCATGCATGATTCAGCCGTTTCAGCGGTTGGTTTTTCGTTTCCCATACTTTATGTCGCTTCCTGCCAAACACTGGCCCCATTCAATTTGTCTCAGTACATGTGTTTTGATGTGTAACATTTCCCCCTTTGAAAACAACTTGCAGAACGTATAATCCCCACGTCCAAACATAATAAAGATAAGTCTTCGCACAATGACTGACGCAACTGCACGAATAAGGACTCCTAAAGCCTGTTTTCCCCTAACGTTTTTTTCTCGCGAAGCAGTCTTTTTTTCTTTGTGTCATGAGCTTTCAGCTGAAACTAATTAGTTATCAATTCCTTTCAATTTGAACAAAATCAAAAGTTGCTTTGAGCGAACTATATCCCTAGTGGAAATTACTCATTTTATAGAGACTACGTTATACATTGAATAATTGACTGTAACTCATACTCGAATTTCAGTTTTGTTTACACAGTAGCCGTTGTCCAAAATAAATTTTATTCAGTAGGGTACTATTTTTGTTGTTTATCCTTGTTGTTTATCATATACTAAATCTGTGCTGTCAGCACCCTTTACTCTTGGTTAATAACATGTTCTTAATTCTAAAAAATTAGTAAGTTTAGTATATTACCATACGTAGTTTAGATGTAGACACTGAAGCCTGCTTTTCACTTGCGATGTAAGAGCAAAAAGAACGTAAGACAAAACGGAAAGCAAAGGAACGCCATGAATTGTGCAACATAAGGCTTAAGCACAAGCTTAGACCCAAAAACCCGACCGGCATAAGTCAACGCTAAACAGAAGATAATTCCAAAGAAACTTTATCCGTTAACGTTTTGTAACTCCCACGGGAAAGATCATGCTGCTTTGTTTTCTCGTTTGTGCTTGCGTTGCAAGTAAAAACCTGGCTCAACGCATCAGAAATTCAGATGGCAGGCAACAGTACGCACTGCGTACCTATTTTTAATGGTTGTATTTGTAGATGCGCTATCCAGTCTATGTAGAGATCAGTGACTCACAAATCACCGCAGTGCCAATCACACGATGAGCACATGAGCCACCAATGGAGCCACCTTAGCACACTGCAGCAGTGACATCACGTGAAATAGACGTGAAACGTACCTTCAGTCGATCTCAGCGCACTTTTCACCGAAATCTGTGCCGAAATATTCCGCACTTCGTCGCGAACTTCAAAGCTTCATAAGCCCTATTCACAAGACATAAACTAACCCAGGTTCAACGCAGGTTAAAGTTAACCCAGGTTAATTTTCCACGTGTAAACACTACTAACCCAGGTTCAACCTGGGCTTAATTCAACC
>JAOBYK010679777.1:0-10312 GCA_025434845.1 Phenganax subtilis
ACTCACAACCTCTCCATCATCCGTTTTTGTTACGCTTAATAAACTCCGCACGTTGAGTTCAAGACACTTCACTGCTTTATTATTACGGAAATGTTGATTCTCAGCATTGATGGGTCCTGGGTTCATTTGAACATCACCAGATAGTATGATAAGTAACACTGAAAACATAGGGTACTTGAGAAAACGGCATCCAAGAACAAACTTCAACGAACTCGCCAACGGTTGTCGTTTCGTTTTTCGTCGTTGCTTAAAACCGTTACTCCAGACTTTAGTCTTCACAACTTCAAAACACGCGTAAAATTCTTGCCAGGCCAGCACATTTGATGTAGACTTAATTTTTTTTTGAAAAATTCCACAACACAGTATGAATGAATACAGGAAAATTAACATTTTCGGAGAACCGCAAAACTTGTGGCCAACCGCCATTGCGCGCGCGTATGGCAGCCTTTTATTTCGTTTTGAAACGAGAAAACAGGCTAATGAAATGTTTATAGGTATTAAACGTATGCACGTTGGGTATGTAGTCTTAAAGGGCAAATAAGTGTCGGATTTTGCTCTTTGGAAACTGTAAACACGAATACAAATTTTTCGTGTTTACTTTTACATGTATATTGTTAGTGCTGTGTCTTTGTAATAAGTCCATAATTGGAACATCTATCTGGTATGCACTAAATGTAAAAAAATAGATTCGAAGGTCAAGTATTAAACATTGCAATAAAGGAATCCAAATGACTTTATTACATTGCACTTTAATGCGAAATCGACTTTATACATTACGAAAATTTCACTAGAAGTAGATAAGGATTTAAGATCAAAAAAGAAATATTTTCAGGTAAAATTAAATATAAGTTGAAAAATCAGGTAAGCTCCCTGGTTGACTTCACTCGCAACGGCTCTGTTTGGGTTACACTTATTATGAACAGCTCCTGTATATATTTTCCATGATCCTGCCGTTTGTTTTTTTCTAGTTCTTCCTTACGCACATAAAAATGTGTTGCTTTTTGTATGACTTTTTATCTTCTGAATTAAATATCACTCTTTTTGGAAGTCTAAGCTGATTATAAATGTCTATCATTGTTTTTTCCAAAGTGTCTACAAATCTTTGTGATAGCTATATGTCATCATCTTTTGATTTTTTTGTGAAACAATATAATTTAGCTTTATACACCGAGTTGTCGAAACATCAGTTTTACATAAAAACATACACCACTAGGTTTGAACTTGATATTGAGTTGTTGATTCTCTAAGATGTTTTTTAATCGGTTTTGTAAAATATTCAAAATCTGCATATATTACGAATGGTACAGGGGATGAATGTTGATGGTATCTAAATTGTTTAATTTCATTTTTTCTTTGGTAATATTGTTTTGACTATATCGTGTGATCTGGAATATTCTCTATGTTTATTTAAAATATCCCCCCCCTTCCAAAATGATTTAGGCAAAGATCACATAGTAATACTTTTGAATTTTTTGGTGTCAACTGACTCCCAATTAATCTACCAATACTTACACAATAATGCTGATCATCCAATACCAACAGACGACCGTTTGTGATTTCATCTTTTTCTTGTTTCGAAATTCGCAGCAGATTTAATGGAGTCGCTATTACATCCAAACACGCTTCTATAAACACCATCATTTTTTCTTTCAAATTTATCAATATCAGTTAGTGGGGTGGGCAAATTTATATTACTCCAATTTAAAGTTCTGATTTTTCTCAAAGAAATTTAGTTTTTCTATCTCGATGTGAATAGCCTTGAGTAAATAATGCGATTGAAACAGCCCATTTAATACGTTTTTGATCCTTATTTTTTGGATGCATGATTGCTTATTTACTAGCTTTCCTGTTTGGCGTTGGCACATAAGAAGATCCTCTCATTGGATTGAACTCGCTTGTTTCTATATGTATTCCAAGTGCTAAGCAGATCCTTTATCTGGAAATGGGCCATGGATTCTAATACTTTTTCAGTCATATTTTATAAAGTTCCTCAAGGTTTGCTCTTTCCAACACAATTTCTGATTTCTCAATTTCTTTTGAATTATTTCTGAAATCTTTTAGTCTTTGCTAACAAAGTTTTAAATAATCTTTACTGATTAATTGATTTTGGGTTCTTATTAGCTTCAACCATTATTTTCTCTCTACGATTTGTTTCTCTTAATTCCTTACAAAATTTCTTATGAATCTCACCCACCTGCATGTTTCACCGCTTGCCTCCATCTATCCACCTTATCCTCGTTATCTTTTTGCAATGTTTTCGTGCTCCTGTCTTCGTGAATTTTCTAGTTTGTTTGGGTTGTCGATCTACGCTCCACGTCTAAATTCTTAACACGGTTCATATTAAATTCACCGATATCATTGCTTTCCACAGATTTCGTTAAATCAAATATCTCTTCTTGTCTCTTGATTTCTAAACTCTTTTTATTCCTCGCCGCCTCCTTATTAATATCTTTCCGTATGAACGTTTCTTCTGGTAACTCCTTCGTTTTGTTCTGATATTGTCTCACCTCCTTTGTTCCCTCTTTTCTATCCTATGAATTTCTTTTTAATGAGAATCACCTCCTTTGAAATTCCTCTAAAAATATCAGTTCATTGTTTCACCTCTTGTCTTGATGCTTTCTCAGTCTCCTTTGCTACGTCTGCTAAAATTGCCTCAGCTTCGATTTTTTCATTAAACACGTCCTTTGCATATTCAATAGTTTCGAGCATTTTTTTTTCTTTTTCTCTCGATTCGTTCTACGAATTCCAGTCTCGATATTGTTTTGTCTTGGTTAGTCTCGTTTCTCTTCTTTTCGATTTTTTATAATCTCTCCAACAGTTGGTTCTAAAACTACATCGTGACTTGTGTTTCTAGTTTGTTTCTCACATCTTGTCGACCACTCTTTTATGGCATTTTATTTCTAGAATTTCCAAATACTTTCCTATTTTTACATCCTCTAGCTGGTGTTTGTCTTGGTACCGACGATTTTGACTCCTCTTGTCTTAGTTTATATTTCCTTCTACCTAATATCTCTTGGTTTGTTGAATGTCTCGCTTACTATTGGTTTTCGCTTTTCTCAAAAACTTTTGATTTTGAAAAACATGCAATATCGTTCAAGTCTGTATTTATCTTGAATGTGCTTTGTTTGGGTTGTCTCTGTAATTTTTCAATTATATATACTTCATTCATATCATTGCGAATTCCCCCTACAAAACAAGTCTAGGTATGTGCATGACGTCATCAAAACATGTGTGGGCAGGTTGAGCGCGATGTCCACTTTTACGCCTGAAAACTAGTTTCAGATAGTATTTGAGAAATGTCCCAGAACCCGCCATTTGCTTACTACTCAGATTTCACGCTAAAATTTGAAAGCTTCGTGATAATTTTTATTTCTGTTACCATGGCTTGACTTGGAGAATGGAGACTTTCTATATTCTTCTTTTACTAGCTTTCGAAAGGTTCTGTACTTTAATAATAGCCATGACTCTAGCACGGTTAACCAAGGTACGAATCATGAAAAGACAGGAGAACCCGGCTAACTCGAACTTTTAAGGGAAAAGAAAAACTTTTCCGGTTACCGAGAGTTCGCTTTAAAGGAACCCATGTTGGATTTCATTATGTGGTGATATCAGTAAGGTTTTGTTTTTTCTGACTTTCATTCCTGCGATTTAAGTGTTTTCAAGAAGTGAAAAAATATATATTACTTAACCTAGGGGGTCGCGGGAGGTGTAAGTCACCCAAAAAGAATAAAAATTCCGATCTATCATAGAAACAACGAAGTTCTGATGGGCTTTGTTTTTTGGTCTTAAAAAATACCTACTTTAGTTTTTAGTACCCCCATCAATGACAGGTTCTGACCGTGTTTCAATTGATGTCAAAATAAAGGAGTATATTTTTCAAAAAGAATACGAAAGTTGTTCTAGTCAGCGGAGTTCGAATTAAGTGAGTTTGAATTGACGGGGTTCTCTCGTAAACTAACCAATCAATGAAACTAAACGTGATAATTATGTACAGAAATAATTTTTAAGAAGTAGCGAAGTCATGATACAGGCAATAGTGGTGACTTACTTTTGGCCATAAATAAAGCAGTGGATTTTTGAATACTTTCATGTTGCATTAATTTGTAGTGAAACAGCAGAGGGTATGGCCTTGCATATCAAATGGCAGTTTAACAAAAGTGAACATGTCATTTTTCCGTCTACTTCATGCTTGAATATCAATTTTGTGAAGTACTTCAACTGACTAAATGTTCTGTATGTAATTTTTGCATGCACCATTCTGCTTTTGGGGCTTAACTTCAGGGGCGTAGGAAGCAGGGGAGGCCAGGATATCTTTGGGCCCCCCAATAAATTACTCTACTTCAAATTAGATAAGATCACCAAGCCATTTGCAAGTTGCAATGAACGCAGAAGGGCCTTTTTTGCTGTTTCGATTAAAGTAGGTTAAGACCTCAGTTGCCAGGGTCTCGTATAGTGGTTTAACTAAAATAATATAGCCCTGAACATGACCAAAATATCGTTTAGTAATGTAATAGTGCTGGAAAACGATCATTTCCGGCGATCTAGAGAATAAAAGTTCTCAAAATTTTCTCGCTCGGCGCCAAACATGGTGGTGCCTCGTGGGATCACACCCCCCCCCAATGATGTAAAACTTCCTTCGCCCCTGAACTTAGACGTTTTAGACCTATTTGGTGCAAAGCACTTTCTTTATCTTCCTTTTTCCAGGGCTCTACATGTTATAGTCATTGTCTGCAGCGGAGCTTTCCACCTGAATTAGGTAAGCTCCATTTTTCGGCTTCAGCTTTCTTTTCAGATAGATGACCACAAGCAACGTCACAATAATAAAGATCGCTATTGAACCCGTTAAAAGTGTAATTTGCATCGTCGAAAGGGCCCGCGCTTCATGTTTTTCTTCGCCAGATTCAGCAATCGGAATATTTGTCACCGTAGGATCTCCACCAACGGTCGTTATCGTTGACGTGTTCCGCAGTGGCTCTTTCTCACTATTTTCTACAACATTAAAGAGAATCGGTATAACGAATCGGTGTAAAGAGAATCGTCATAATAAATAGCTACTATTTCCGGCAGCTGTAAAACCGTGAGCAATACATGCGGCACATTTTGAAAAATCACTGACTTTTTTAGATATTAGTATTAGAGTTATGGGTGTTGTCATATAATCGAGTTATAGAACACACCCGTGATTTTAACAATGAATTCCACTTTATGGCGCAGATCTTTCTCTCCTTGTCTTCTCACTTCAAAATTGTACGCACCACTATCTTCTTCACTAATATTGCTGGTGGTAAAAACAGTCCTTTCTTGGAATATTGTTTCATTCCTTATGCTATAGAATACGTGTCGAGATCTGTCTGCCATGTAATGCACTGTCTTTGACAAATACAACGATACGAAAGGATGAGATCTCCTTGGGTTTCCTGTTGACAATTTGTACAGAATGATCCCAGTGACTGAACTGTTAACTGCATTGCACCATGTCCAGCTGATACTGACGTTGCTTCCTAGCATGACGTTGATTGATTGAGACGGCGCTTTTATAATGCGTTCACTTTTTCTCGTTCCATCACAATTCCCTAATAAAACACGTCATTAAACCTGCCATATACAACATTAAACAGTAAACCGAAACCGAAAAACTAAAGAAGAGCTTTTCTTTCGATGGAGCTAGAGTTTGGAACTCTCTACCTGAGGATGTGCGCAGTTCGGATACATTGACCATTTTTAAAAACAGAATTCGTGCTCATATTTTCTAAATTCTGTCAATAATAAGATGTTGTTGATTACCTGAGATCATTTTGTAACTTAGTAATTTAAAAGTTATAAATAAAATCATGTTTGTGTAATGTATTGTAGACATAGTTAACTTATTCCATGTGTGTAATATACATAATTGTATGTGTGTTTATATGTCCACACGCCCCTCGTGGAAACCAGCTTGTCAGTTGACGAGGCTAGCGTGTGATTTTTTACTACTACTTACTACTACTACTACTACAAAAGCATCAATAAAAGCACAAGCATAAGCAAAAAAAGTCAAGAATAAGCCTAGACGGAGCAAAAGGAAATTCAAAGGAAAATTCTTTCTGCTTTTTGTTTGTAATCGTCAAGGGAAAACTCTCGCTTTGTTTTCTTTCTTATGCTGGCGTTCCAGGTGAAAACCAGGCATAACACAACCTATTCTTTTAACACAATCAGAAATTCTTATATTAGTGTCGAAGATGTATAATCTTTTTCTTTTTATGCATCTACGCGGAAGTTCAACAGCTGTTTAAGTCAAGGGTTTGCCAGCAAAATAAACTACCAAACAACGTGTTCACGAGAATGGACTAGTCTGATTCGCCTGGTAAAAATTATTGGCGACAAATACTTGACTGGTTTCACGAGATAACACAACTTGCCTGTGAACTCGCTATTTTATCAACATTTCACATTTTGTTATTGTGCATTCTCCAGCGCTAATTAATGCTCGAAATTATAAGAAATAACGCTAAAAAGACTTGAATCGTCACACGAAACTTTAATTCTGATTAGCCAGGCTCGCGCGCTTGTTACTTTCGTACGAGACATTCCGCTTCACTGCAATCCCAGCTTGATTATAACACAAGTATTGCAGTCTGACACCGTTTAACATGTTGCGTATATAAAACAGATTGCTTCGCAAGAATCGAATAATGTAGTATACACCTTTTTCTGTCATTTATTAGATTTCCAAGCGCAGCCGCATGTTGCCAAAAATAGCAAGTGATTTACTAATTCTCTGAATACTAATTCTTAGTACTAAATTTCCTAGTAATAGACAAATCATAATTATTGCTATTGTATAACATGATACCCCCTGCGACATTAAAACATAACCAACATCTGATAGAAATAGAGCTTTCATGAGGTTTCTGTTATGCATTAGAAAAACGAAAGCTCTGTTTCTGAAAGAAAAACTTCTTATAGATATTTTCATTTCAGTGTAACCGAGCAAAGCTTCAAAGTAATGCTGGCGGAATTACGCGTGCATTTCTTAAGTACTGCAACGCTTGAGCAAGTCGCTATCGCTAGTGCTTTGCTTTCTCTTAGACTGTGCTAAACAAGTTATTATACTACATGCTCAAACACAGCATGCACTTAAACTTTATGTGTCTAAAACTAGGATATTTGTGATCGAAAAATCGACTGTAAAACTTCCTCTCGTATCATTCTCTTATTTTTTTATACTCGCACTAATTTCAGTTTATGTAAACTGAGCTACATTTACGTTACAGTCCCCGCACATCTGCCAATGAGACATCTTTACAGAGAATAAGAATTACACTGAAACATCCGAATACCAAGTGCGCATTCAATGTAGCTCTACGCAGCCATACTCTGGAATCATTTTAAAAAAATCAAAACTTACCCATAACTAAATGAAGTAGGTAATTTCTGTGTGGACTATATGCTCAACCAAATAAATGCTTGGATAGCAAGTCTTAAACATTGCCACCAGAATTTTTATACGAAGTGCAATGAGTACATGGGAGAGTAAGCAACTAATACGAAATTACTAAGAACAACTGGTACTGTTGTAAAATACAGTAGTAGCAAAATTTATACAAAATATTCATCCTTACTGGCTGCTGTAGAAATTGTTAGAGTTGTGAGACCAAGGTATAAGCTTAGCCAGTGCTTTGAGAACATCTTTTCTGACTGAAACAGCCAATGACATTAGCTAACGAGAACTGTGCGAGCGATCGACGCTTTGATATGAAAGCGAAAATTTAACAAGTGCCTTAAAGTTTATGCTCTTGTTCCAGGAAATAAATGCACGTCTTTCGCAGAATTGTTAGACCAAAAGTCGATTTCAAAGAATAACAGTAAATAATGCATCTGCCTATAAAATTTCCAAGAAATGGAAGGAAACGAACAGTGTAGCTATTTTGCGAAAATCTTGTCATACATTTTATAGTTTCATTTATCAAAAGCGATTTTTATCATTTACCAAATTGTCTGTTGTCGTATGTTGAATATTCACTTCCTGCTGTTATAATGCTAACAAAAAAATCAAAATATTTACCTTTGTTGATTCAGCTCATTGTTGCAGACCACACTTCCACGACAAAAAGTGTAGGAGTAGACGTTGAAGTACACACACACGATATCGCAGAAATGCTAAAATTTGTCACGAAAACTTACTCCTCTTGCATGGCGTATGTACCCATTAAACACTGGGTGTCTGAAGAAGATTTCTAGCAATACATTTCTTTAATGTTGTCCAGTTCATGATACAAAGTAGGTGTGTTATGTGGAAGACTGCGGAGCGCGCCTGATCCACACTCACAGTGGCCTGACCAAACGTTTAGATCACACATTGTTGGAGTTTCGAAACAAAATAATGAAAAGAACAAATTTCTCGAGTATACTTGTAAGCGTAGATGGGAAAATCCGGTTGCGAAACACGAGAGGCATGCGAATGTTAAAGTGTGTTACCTACATCGAATAAATACAGTGTGATTGTATACAGCTGCATGGTAACTTCTGTATAGCCACACGACGACTTACGACAACGAATAGAAGAAAACACAATCCTTTTCAGTACTATTATGAATATTTATATTATTCAGTACTATTATGAACATTATTTGGAAAAAATTACTTCAAAGCAAACAAGTGAGTTTACAAGCGATAAGTTTAATCTGCAATTTAGAGTGTGAACACTGCATGAACAGGAACTACGCGTTTAACAATCTCTGAGACATAGCAGTAAATTCCCTCCTTCAATCTTCAGCTATTTACGCAAAAGCCTCTTTGACATGAAGAATCTCCGCCACTTGTTTCTGAACTTAATGAGAAACTGCTACTTTCCAGATCACAAAGGTCTTTCAGTTCCTCCAGGTTGACATTGCTGCAAAGATAGACGATAAAATGTTTAGTGTATTATAATGGCATACGCTGAATGGCATCTGAATGAAAATACACAAAAGCAATCAGATATGACATTTGTAGTAGATATGTTTTTGAAGTAGATTCAATTTCATGTTTAAAGGTGTGAACATAAGCAGAGTCAGCAGTATATATTGTTTATACCGAGTTAGTTTGGATATCCAAGAAATAGGGTTGGGCGATCCACTATACATGTGTCACCGGATATAAAACAAAATCATATTAAAAATGTTTCACAATCATAATTTCATTGATTAGATTGTGGTTGTACTGTAAGGGTGTACTGCATGGATTTATTTTACTGTAATTATCGCGATATTAGTGATTATCGTGATAATTTTCTCCACAGCCATCATGATATAGTTCTTGGAATACTTGCACGTATCAGCGTACGCGATATTAGAGAGTTTACGATTTAAGATGCGGTACGGCTCGACGACGTGGATCTATTTTACTGAATAATTAGTCCAAACCAATGCTAAGCAACAATAAAGACTTGAAGTCTTTCTGAATAATCTGGAAACAAATAAGTTGAGGGTAAACGATGCAATATTAACATAATGTATTATTAAAATTTATTAATAAAATATTAATAAAACGACGCAATATAAATGAACGATATAAACGATGCATATTAATAAAACGATGCAAACGAATGCGGCGTGTTCATTCGTCCTCGTGGTCACTACGCGGTTGCGAATTCTCTGTAAGGACTTCTTGAGACTATAAATTTATACATTTAGCTTCTGCGTTGTCGTGTTTTAGCGTCGTGGATCGTAAACTCCCTACTTGTTGCGCTTAGCATTGCTTTTGGACTAATTTTTCAGTAATATAGACCCTGCGTCGTCGAGTTGTACCGCGTCTTAAATCGTATAAAACTCTCTATTAGCGAGATTGGCAACGCGACGGCAGAAGACAACGGCAACGTCTACAGCCGCGTAAAGGCCTGGAGCGAATAGTTATTGACGTTTTCGAAACAACGGCGATTCACATCAACGGACGTTGTCGGAAAAACGGCAATGTAAACACAACGTGTACTCTCAAATTATTTGTTAATTGTAAATAATCATGGAAAATTAATTCATGAATACGTTGCCGTCGTCTTCTACCGTTGCGTTCCCAAACTCTCTATTACAACTCAACAGGATGGCACATCAAGGGCGTTTTTTGCACGTTTGCACATTTTCTAAATTAGGCATTGAAATATATTTTAGTTCTTTTGCTTCTAGGTCCTTATTTTTTCAACAATTTCAACTTTTTTGGGAGATTCAGTTAGGAAAACTCACGACTAGGAAGCCATATCGCGATAACCATTTCATACGACTATAATAATAATAATAATAATAAGACTTTATTTACCCACGGTACTATTTCACTATGAAATCCGACAATATTTACAAGA
>JAOBYK010680110.1:0-10305 GCA_025434845.1 Phenganax subtilis
ATATACATGGTGTATACCTCAAACGATTACTGATATTGTTGTTTCGCCATGCAAAACTACAAAAATCTTATTAATTTACAATGGTTGCCATGTTTACTATGGAGGAGATGTTCGTCAGTGGATTTTACCAAACCTTCACTCAAACTTTACTAAATGGGCCAAAATTTTGCTAGATTTTCATTTCACCAACATGACACCCTAATTTCATAAAACATGTAACAACGTGCCTCTAACGAATCATAAAAACAGCCAATTCTATTTTTAACGCCTTTGCTTAATGTCAAACTCAACACTGCAGGGTTGTCAGACAAACTTGGAGACAAACTCTCTTGGAGACAAACAACTTGATTTTGGCTTTTTTTTCTTGCTTGGCCTTGAAAAAGAGTTTGAGCTGTGGCAAGTGGCCAGCGATGAACCTCGGGAAAGCTAGGAATGCAATATGATGGGATACAGCTATAGTAAATGCTTTAACCATGTCGGGTTTTCCTGCCTAAAGAGTTGCAATAGCCTGATAGCACAGTTTTCAAACTTTCTAATATGAGTTTTACCAGAAAAATTACCAAATCTTTGAATTTTGGAAAATTTTACCAACAGGTTCACTACAAAATTTTTTTACCAGATTTTTGTCAAAGTGACAAAATTTTACCAAGTGGTGTGCACAATACGACTGCACAACATATTGGGATTTTTGTACCTGACTTTCAATATATCCTCATTTGCATTTGGAATTGACTGAGTGAACAGCTGGAGAGCGTCGAGTCTAGTAATACACAATTTTATGTAAATATTATTCGATGGGAATCAATTGTCTTTTCTCATTCATAAAGAAATATGGTAATAAGATTCATATAAGTGAATTCCGTAGACAAACTGTCGCAATCGATGCACCGTGTTGGATACACAAAGCTTTAGCAATTTCTGTGTCGAAGCATGGCAATTGTGAAAGGTGAGTGTTTATATCAGAAAACAACAAATATTTTCTCAAACCAGCTCATCATGTTTGTCTATAGTTGAATTTTTTTTTCATTATTTCCTGCATAGTTTACTGGCTATCTTTACTGGGTACTTGTCTTCGATAGAAGATGCTGGAGTGATCTCATTAGTTGTGTTTGATGGCCAAAACCTACAAGCTAAAGCTAACGAAAATATTCGTTGAAGCAGGTATCAAATTTGAGCTCTATTTTACCTACATGTAAAACAAGTTTAAAACTACATACCGCATGGCTTATTGTATGACAAAAATGTATATTTTGAAGCAGTAAACAAGAACTTGCTCGTAAAGCTCAAGATCCTAATTCGACAACAAGTGAACAACGAAAGCTAGAAAGCCAGAGCATCGAAATGAAATACGAAGACATGGTAGAATGTATTAAGGTGAATTGTTGTCGTTTTTAATTTGAAGTCTGTTTTTCATAGCAGTCAATAAAGTTCTCTCTAAGCTTAGAAACATTCTCTCTAAGTTTATGTTTTTAAATTTATATCCAGATATTTATTTAATTACAGATATGCTTAAAAAAAAAGAGTAAAATATGTAGTCGGTCCATATAAATCAGATGCTCAATTAGTATATTTGCCCCAAAATGCTTTTGCAGACCTGGTTATCACGGAGGACTCGAATCTGCTAGTCTATGGCTGCAAGAAGTTTAGATTGGCTTGTTGGCATTGCTTTGTTTGATAAACTTGAGCAGACTTGTATGTCCACTGCCGTTGGTGATTTTGTAATCATGTTGTACATTTTAAGCTGCGCAACAGAAAATGATCTACATTGACACCATTTTCAGGTTTTGGTTAAACTTGAAGGAAATGGTGTAGGAGAGATGTTTGAACTTGACAAAATTCTAATTGCAATGCAAGTAACAATGACTCGATGCATTGCGGCAGTTTGTGACTACCTACCCAATGTTCGAGGTGTTGGTATTAACAAGGCGTTTGCATATGTAAGATCTGGCCAGTTATTTGTGGAGTTGAAGAAAAAGGGGTCATGTGATCACTATCCTGATCTATTTAGCAAAGCCTTTGCTGTGTTCAAACACCAAACTGTTTTCAATCCTGCACTTTGTGTGCATCAGCCTTTGAATGCCTGGGATGAAAAACCACATAATAAATTACAGAGTTACTGTGGAGAGTATCCTTAAACTTCATACCAAAAGAATAGTAATTTATTAGTTCGCTGTATGTTAAATACATGCCCTTATACATGCATCAAGATTAAAGTGCCTGTCTGAGTAGGCAAATAGCTATTGGTTTTTTTATGTTTGAAGTAAGATATAAGTATTGCAATTGTAGATAATAAAACACAAAACAATGGACACTCCATAAATAGAAAAAATTTTCATTCTAAACGTTTCGACAAGTGATACATGTCATCATCAGTAGAATACTGAAAACTTTTCAAAAATTGACTATATAAGCTTGCGAACCACAAAGTTTGCTTGCGTGATTTAACGGAAAATTGTTAGTTCTTTTGATGCATGCGCACCATGATTCAAGGGTGGACCCAATCAATGAATGTGATACGCTTCTTTAAATAGCAATAAGGACCAGTTGTTAGAATGGTCAATAATATAGCAGTTATCAAAGATAAAGTCGACTAAGCTAGTAGAATAATCATAATTTAACAGATTAGCAGGTAGATTTAACAAGGAAAAAAAGAATATGTTGAAAGTGTTCACAGTCATGTATATGATTATATATTTCTGATTTCTCTAATTTAGCGTGTTCAGTGACACGGGTGTACAGGCATCCATCCGTTTTCCCAACATATGAAGCACTGCATCCAGGACAAGTAAATTTGTAGACCACTGAACTTCTGTAGGGCTTTGGTGTAGGGTCTTTTTGGGACACGAATTTGTTGGTTTCAGTGGTTTCCCAATGGCTCACGAATTTCACGGGTTGTTTAAGGTATCGAGAGATTTTCCGGGTGCAATTTCTGATGAGGGTGAAACCTTTCTGTCCTAGAAAAGGTAAATTGATCCAAATAATAGGTAGGTGCATTGTGTCAGCTGGAGCATGGGTAGGAGGCTTGGTCATGCAGATGTTGATTAATTTATTTGAGAGCCAACATGGAAATCCATTACAGGAAGGGAACTGCTTGATCTTTATAATTTCGGAGTTGAAAAGTTCTTTCGTACTGCAAATCTTTATCGCACATTGGACAAGAGCACGAATCCATGCTACCTTTTGTGACCACGGAGTGAAGCTTGAACTATGTCGGTATTGTCCAGTATGAGTTGACTTGCAGTAGATTGTAGTACCTTGTCGAGAGATTTTAATGTCCAAGAAATGAATGTCATTATGATCTACGAACTCTTCAACTGTAAATTGGATTTGTGAATGAAAAGAATTGAGCTTGTTAAGGATTAATGGGACGTCTTCAGGTTTAGTCAGAACTAAGGTATCGTCAACATAGCGTGCATAAAATTTTATCAAGTCCGAAGTATTAAGTGGTTTTATGATGTTATCTTCAAGTGCCGTCATCATGATATTTGCTAACGTTGGTCCTAAAGAAGGGCCCATGGAAATTGACGGTGTTTCCATGGGCTCTTCTTTAGGACCAACGTTAGCAAATATCATGATGACGGCACTTGAAGATAACATCATAAAACCACTTATTACTTCGGAGTGACTCTTTTATATACATGTCTCTAGTATTGTCCGATTTCCACTTCCCTTGTAGTCGAAGAAGTCTATTTCTATCTGAATTCTCTCTGACAGAATGTGCCATAGCGGTCGCTCCGCCGGAGCGCAAACTGTGGGTTCCATATTGTGTTGGATTTTCTCCAATCTGAATCAATGTATCCTTAATTATATCACGGCATCTAGTATAACTGAGAGGTCGATTCAACGTTGGATCCAATGAAGTTGCTTGAAGTGAGTGAAGCGACCTGAAAACATACTCGTTTGACTGTGGATGGATTTCTGCTGATGCACAATAACGCATAAACAAGTCATAAGGACAGGCTGGTCCAGCTGTTCTTGCCACAAAAACTTTGTTCCCTAGTCGATATTGATCAGTTTTGGATTTTCTAACCGAGATTTCTAGATGATTCGCACTTACAATTATGTCCTTCGCTGTGAGATCCAATAGTTCACCAATTCTAAATAGACGTGAAAAACCTAAAGAGAATATTAGAGCAGTCCTAAGATCTTTTAATGAACTAGATGATGTTGCAAACAATTTGCAGATCTGCGTAACCAACTCTTTTTTTATGGGCTCTTTCTTATTGGGAGGCTTAGAAAAAGTCCTCTTGCTTGGCTCCACTATGTTAACAGACAATGGCGTATCAACAGGATTATCTTTCGCCGTTCCTGGGAGTAGGCAGTGAATCCATTTCAAGGCACTAAATGCTTACAAAATCACGCTATATGATTGTTTGGTCGTATACAAATGAGATAAATACGTGAATACACTCAAAGTTGCAGACGGTAACAACACGGAAATCCCTTGATTAAGTAGGAAAACTTTATATTTCCTATACGCACACGCATATTTCTGAACTGTGCTATGAGCTCGTGAGCAAAATACTTGATGGACAATTTGCCACCTCTCTTTCACGCACAGTCCTGACCAAGCTGCAGAACTCACAAGGTCTAGGAACAGACATAAACATCAGAAGACTTTAATTCAACAATTTTTTTTTGACATTTATCAAATACAAGTAATTCAGGCAATTGTCCAAACCAGCTTAAGTGTAATTTGCAATCCTGCTTAGCTTGCCATCTGGCAACTCTGTATTATTCTCCCTTATGAAACACTACGTTGTCCCCCCTCTTCTTCAGGTCAGTAAAGTCGAAATGACATGCTAATATCTCTCCAGTCCAAGAATTAGATCCTAATAATGACCTTTTAAATATTCCTTGTTTCAAAGCTACATTGCCTTGAAGAAATAATTTCCCTTTGATATACAGGGAAAAACTAGAAACTATAAAAGGCCAATACGCCGCTGATGTCCAGTAAGGAACGACAACTGTTCCCTTGAAAGCATTGTGAAACATGAATGAAATAGTCCTTGAAGCAATGGGTAAGGGTGGTACCACTAAACAGTTTTCATTAGACCAATCCTGATAAAAGGCGTCCACACCAGCTGCGCCAGGATTCCAAAAACGAGAGAAAAATTTTGAAACTTTTGCGTTCTTGCAATTGGCGAAACAATCGACAGTATGTAGTCCAAACATGAATCTATCTGATGAAATGTTTCTGGTGTTAATTCCCAATCATCGAAATCGGTAATCTTACTAAAATAATCCGCCTGGGTATGGGCCGACCTAGGAATCCACTGAATGTCAAGTTGTATGCCTCTTTTAATACATGTGGAGAAAATGTCAATCGCAACACACGGTGACAATCTAGTCGCATACTGCCAACTTGGGCAGTCTTCATGGCACACTGACTATCAGTGAACCATTTGACATGACAACCTTGCAAAATTGGTTGAAAAGAAACAAAGCCAAATCCGATACCAAGTAATTCTCAAAAAGTAGAACTTTGTTGTTGTTCTGACTTTGTAAACATTCAATGCGCGATATTTTCTGTCCCTTTAATTAATGTAGCACAGGCAGAATTGCTTGCGTCTGAGAAGACTATTTTCTTAATATGATCCGACTCTTCATAAAGTCTTACATTCACTTGATCGAAATTTTCCTGCCAAAAACGCAGCTCCGAGGCACAATAGTCATCAAGCACAAAAGGTGTGTCCCAAGCACTTGCGCTAGCAATGGACATTTGGCAATGTCGTGAAATGATGTGAGCCAAATTTCCTGTGACAGTACCTGTTGAAATAATCTGTCCCATAACCTTAGCAAGCTCCTGAGCTGTAATATTATCCTGCCGAAAAATATTACAAAGGGCTAATTTAAATTTTTCAACACGGTGTGGAGAAATAGCAATTTGGCATAGAAAACCATTCCATGACAGGCCTAACCAGCTTATAACTTGTACTGGTTCCCAAATGCACTTTTCATCATTTGGAACAAATCCTGATGACTGAATATCAGATCTAATTGCTTGTGCATATGTGCGTGCAGCGTCCATGGATGACTCCATATCTAAACCGTCATCTAGGGAGATAGTGATGCAAATGCCTTGTGCATGCCGGTGTTTAATAAAAAGGCCATATGATTTTTGTGAATATATATGGCGTGGACGAAAGTCCAAACGGTAGGACAGTAAACATGTAATAATGGACCATGCCTGTCTGAGACGGCCAGGCGAAGCCTAGAAAGTGTTGATGTTCCGGAAAAATATCTACATGATGATAACCACTCTTCAAGTCAAATTTTGTGAAAAATTTTTCTTTTCCAAAATAATTTATAGCTGTTTCCAGTCTTCAAACTTAATCTTTTGTTTGAATACATGCTTTTTAACATATCGTAAATCCAGAATTAATCGCTTTTTAACCTTACTCTGAACTGATACAGAAAGAGGATTTATTACCATGAGGTTTTCTTTCGTAGTTTCAATGACCCTTCCCAAGGACAAAAGCTCTTTGACAGCTTCTGTGACAAATTCTGAGTGTGCATTTGCAGAAGCATTATTCTGGAAGACAGCTGTGTCAGGGGTTTGATAAAATGGAATTTTATAGCCTTCCCGTATAGTCCAAACTATAAAGTCGTCGGGCGCTTGAATATTAGTCCAAGAATCAATGTGTGCTTTTAGTCTTCCTTTGACCTCTGGACAGCGAGGGGAAACGTTGGCTGCTTGAGAATAAAAATCTTCCACACTTAGTTCAAAATCAACTGTTCATACCTTCATGATATCATCAAATTCAGTCACAATGTTTTCTGTTTCATCCATCTCACACTGTAATAAGTCAGCAGGTTTGCCTGGAATTTCTTCCTTGACTCTGCGACTCTCCAACATAATGAGGTCTGAGAGGCATATAGGTCTGGGTTTTGAGGTGATGTCTGTCATATAGGGTACATTTATCTGCCCAGTGGCCACACTTTCAGCATCAGAAACAGATGTCGTTCTGACTAGGGAATCTACGAGCTGTAAGGAAATGCGAAAAAACCAGCAACTAGAGCATAGATTACAAAACTTTGAATACTCGATGATTATATATATATATTGTTTAAAATAAGCCTTAGCTTATCGACAGGCTAGTGTTACACGTGATGATAAGCACATTCGTCCCCGAACTTATATGTGCTCATGCAAATGAGTAGCATTCGCTTGACTGCGTATATGCTCACTTCCATAGGAAAATACATTTTCTATTATGAGACATTCAAAAAACGGTGAAAGGGGGGTGGGGGTTTCTCATTAGGTATTCAAAATGGCAGCAAAGTATGTATTTGTATTGCACTAAGGTGGAACTAACTACTTTACATTACTAGTGTTGAGAATATGGCGTGAAGCAAGTGCAAAGCTTAATAAACAACTTTTTAACAGTTATTTATTTTCTACGACTCATTGCTAACTCAAGTGGAGTAATGACTGTGCGGTAACGTGTGAACACCATCTTCTAAGATGACTCGTTTGTCGTCCTTGAAGCATAATGCAAGTTTATCAACATTTTCTGAATATAATTCGTGGTTGAGTGATCTTATGACGTTCATCTATTTGTATACTTTTTTTTTTCGTTTTGAGACAATTTAGGCATTCTCGATGTTGATTGTTGTTTTTTTACGACTGACTTTTTTATTCCCTTGCAGTTTTTATTCTCTTGAGCAGAGTCCATAAGAATCGAGAAGCACTTTGATCTTAAACCGAGAAACTCTAAAATTTGTGCTCCGTGACAGTCATCTTTAAACATCCCCAACACCATGGAATTAATTCCCTTTGGAATTCCGCTTGGATGATCCTCTGGATACCCCGAGGTGTCGAACCACTCCACTACATCGCGGGCGATTTTCTTATAAAAGTCGTTGATTCGAATATCATAAAGCAGCGAGCCCAAGTCCGTCATCATTAACTCTATTTTCCTATCAAACTTTTTTTTCATGTATTGATAATGAAAGTTGAACATCCACATCTTGGACAAGTCCAAAATGGAGAATCCAACGTATTTTGGTTTATTAAGAATTGTTGTTTGTTTATAGGAGAAAATTGCTATGATGTTTTCATCAAAGATAATTGAGTTCTTGTAGTTTGGTTTATTAAAAAATTTTTGAGCTGGCTTTTTGGACTTTACAAGCTTAAAGTCGGTTCTATCTCTGACATCTTCCATCGTCTTACCAAAAACAGCATTTGTCATCAACTTGAAAAAATTCTTTTCAAATGCATTCCTGGAGTTTTTTTGTTGCTCAGTGTTTAAACGTATGTAAGGAGCCATCCACGGACTTTCGCAAAATTTAATTCCCCAGTTGAATATCTTCAACATTAAACCCTTACTTAAGTCGTACTTTAATATGTGATGATTTACCACATAGTTTTTTTTATCGTAGCAAGTCGATAATAGTTTTTCAACCTTTATTCCTTTGAGTTTTTGTTTTGTGGGAGCCATGGGAAATCGGTGTGAAGATCGTGCAGCTTGTCGGGGTAGTCAAGGTCCACTTCCAATATGCAAGGAACTTTTCTCCAATTTGTCAGCTCATGATCCAACATCCATTTAAATCCGTGAGTTGGCAAAATATAAGTCATGGCTAAACCATATAAATTGTTTGCATCCAAATAAATGATGAGTGAGGTCACCTCATTCGGATCAAGGTTTTTCAAGTATTTGTTGTTGGATCTTGCATATCATTTTGTAATCATCGAAACTCCTCCTCAAATGCCCGCTTTGATCATAAGATGCATGTCGATATCGTTGATGAGGTCCAATTTCACCTTTGTTAGTTTTAAACATGCACCCCAAGCCAATCCCGGAGCCGTAAAGTACCAAGCGGGATCTAGTTTGTACACTTTCATGCAGACGTCTCTAGAACATTTGAATTCGTCTGCTAATTGTAATATATCCACTCGTAGGTAAAGATCATGATATTCCAACATTCGCTCAAATTTAAACACCTCGCACACCTTTCGAAAATGATCAAAGTCGGCAACCAAAATGTGTTCGTTGTCGAGCCTTGAGTAGAAGTCTTGCTTTGAGGGCAACTTTTCTTCATAAAACTTCTCCAATGAATCCATGTAGTGGTGTGGATAAATCCCCTTTTGAGAAAGAAGCTCGTAGTGCTCTGGGGAAAACTTTTTCAAGTTTTTCAAATCTGACTTTTTCAAGTTTCCTACCAATGCCCTCAAACCCGACCTCATGAAACTAAAAGAGTCGATAAATCTTGAGCTCATGCTGATATTTTTTCTTAGTCCGCTTTTCTCATCGAAGTCATTGTCCACGAGAACTTTTTTAGAAAAGCTGATGTATTTTTCCTTAGACTTTATGATGCAATTAAGCTCACCCTCCATGGTACTCAAAGTTTTAAAAAGCAAGTGAGCATCATAATTCATCAAGTTGTGACGGGAATAAACTTTGGTCTTTTCATCGCTAAATTACACTTGGAGTGAGCTGCTCCCCTATACGTCCCTGTGTAGTGACAATGATCCTTGACCTTGCCGCGACCTAAATCCCCACCGCACACGTAGCAACGCTCAGCGTTGTTGAAATCGATCAAGTTCTCCTTAGTTAAGTTAATTTTTCTTTCATTTTTCTTAAATTTCTCATAAATCTCCTTTGTCATGTTCACAAAAAAAGTCTAAAAATTCTCAAACCACATCTTTTTATCCCAAGCTAGTAAATGTGACGAGTTTCGATTTATAAATCGACTCATCAAAGCACTTTATATAGGTTCCAATTCCGCTGGGGACATGTTTTTGATACTGCATGGTCTTTTTTCCTATTTTATTATCAACTTTCTCGAGAAAACATTCCGAGTCCACATAAATTATAAATGGAACTTGTTGGATGTGTTTATAGTTATAAAAACTCATAAACGAATTCTTTTTCGGCATGGTGATGATCGAGGGGTTATGATTACTACAATATTTTTTGTGTTTGTCTAGAGTCTCTTGTTTTCTAAATGTCGTTAAACAAAGATCGCAAACAAAGGTTCTATGTTGGTTTTTCGATAGTTGACTACCCACCAGGGCCGTAGCTAGCCTGTATAATTTGGGGGGGTGTCAGGCAAAAATTTCCGAATGAAGAAAAAATGTCCGAATTAAGCCCAATAGATAAATCCAGGGGCGATTAAACCCAATAGATAAATCCGGGGGCCGGCTCTCACAAGGCACGACTATGGTTGGCACCGAGCGCGAAAATTTTGAGAATTTGATGGCTCTAGATTACCGGAAACGACTGTTCTCGAGCACTTTTGCATTACATAAAGCTCATTTTGGTCATGTTCAGGGCTATATTATTTTAGTTTAACTACTAT
>JAOBYK010680221.1:0-10302 GCA_025434845.1 Phenganax subtilis
GTTGGCACCCGAAAGCAGATTTGCTCAGTCACACATGGGTGTTATATTAATTGAGCCAGGACACAATGTAGGTGATATTTTGCGCACTTACATCCATGACCGGAAGGGGTCAGTAGATCGTGAGGCCTTCACCACCTATGTGTGGATGTTGCATCCACCACAAGTGAGTGTTGCCCATACGGCACAACGATGTGCTTGTGTCAAAGACCGATCCTATACTGAAGCCCTACTCCAGCTATGGGCTGTCTCGTTCCCTATCCAACCAATAGCTGTCACTCTTGCGCACCCTGATTTGCAACCGCTCTCACTTAGAGCAGTACCTGTTGATCTCATTGTAGTACCGGACAGCTGCATCACTAGTGGCAAGCGGGTTTTCCTTGTTGATGTGGTTGGCATGCCGTTACCACGGAGGCTTGCAGTTATTGCTGATGGGCCGGTAACGGTCAAGGACATTGCTGCACTAGCAGGTGCTAGGTTGATATGTGAGCTTCCCACGACACACTGTTCGCTGCACTCAGCAGCGCCACAAGACCAGCGTGTCTGGGAGTACGACCAAACGGTCACAGCAGCGCACGGATCGGGTTTAGTACTCTGGATTGAGCCTGTCGATGTTCGCCGCGCCATTTACATGCCAGTGTGCAGCGATGAAATTACCATGATGCAACTGACAGAAGGGGAAGCAATAACCCCATTGAGGACGTACATGCTCAACGCCGTTGCAGTTGGATTCATGAACCTATGGGTGCATGATAACAGGCACCCGTATACTGTCCAATATAACCACAGAAGGGTAAATTGGCCTAGGCCGCAATCACAGCTTGAGCTAACCAGGTCCAATTGGCTGCACATAGAAGGTGAAAATAGATGGACGCATGTATTCATCTCACCCTTTCCAGTGCTTGAGGGGATGCGCCAACCAACCATCATTCATTACCGTGAGACCGATAATGAGCATTGGCTAATTCTTGTTCAAGCCAAAAAGGGTGCCGATAGGAGCATTGGGACGATTGACCTCCTGGCTGAGCTTCGACCCTTTGCAGTAGGGCACCTTTTTGACATGATGATTCCGGACCACCGGTGCGAAACTGATAGCACGTGTGTTGCCAGCCTTGATGGTGACTTCTACCGGTTTTGGGTCGATTTACCATTATATTCGGGAGCCTTCCTCGAGATTGTAGAGGTTGAGGCTGAGCAGGAGAACACAACGACATGTTCTGAGGGTGATGAATTGTCTGAGGAGGAGATCTTCACGGATGATGAAATCACTTACCTGACTCAACTCGAGATTCGACTCTTTCGGTTTATACGATGCCCTGACAGTGGTCGGCCTATATCAACATCATTGAGAGAGCAAGGGATCGATGATATGGAGATCCATTGGCAGAAATTCGAGGACGAAGTATTCGGTATCACATCGTGGCACAGAACAAGAGAGTTACAAATGGAGCTTGCTGCTATGGCACCCATTGAAGCAAGGGGAACGAAGGTGATTCTTTTCTGGTTTGGCAATGATGAGTTGCCAACACGACGGATGGATACCGGATGGAGCGATTCATGGAGCCAGCAAGCGGGACTGGGGACAGCTAGAGCTGAGCTCCGGCTCCTACTATGAGATCATGTCCCGCCGGGTATCCCGTACACTTTTGGCACTGCCAGTCCACAGCCGACAACACGACAGCAGCATGGGCGTGATGACCTCTATATCATCGGGCAGCCAGATCAGGATATGGAGATGGCAATCCTGCTTGTAACCAACTTTGTCCAGGAGCAAGAAGACCGCTACCTTATCCGAGCTGTCCGAACGCAAGCACTGACAAGTCGAGAGCAGATCCTTCGTGATGTTGCTATGACGGGTATGTGTCAGATTGTTGAGTGTCTCGTATCAGCTGATGGAGTGATTTGGAACCCCGAAGAGCAGCACCATGTCCACACAGGGCAAAGAGTGGACTTGGAGGCCAAGTTAGACAAGACGATTAATGTTTGTCGAGAGGGGTCTGAGCAAGCTGAGGAGGAAGTACTTACAGAATCAGACTCCGAAATTTCCATGGAAGACAATCAGAATGACATCCAGCAGGTATATAGATCGATTGGGGGAAACACTGCAACCCCGGATACTAACCAGAGCCAGCAGGGGACCCACGAGGAAGACAGAGGCAGAAATAGTAGCCTTCAGGATACTGAGACTGGCCAGGAAGTGTCAACCGACGCTGAGCATGAGGAAACAGGGCTCTTTGAGACCACCGACGCAAGCACGGCTCACAGTGTAATCCCTGTTCGGGATCAAGCCTACATGACATCAAGCCGGGAGAACACTGCAACCCGGACGATGTCCAATCGATGGTCAGAGGACTTTGACGAAGTTTTCCTCATGCAAAATGAGGAGCGGCTTTACATGGACGATGGGACCAGTTTTGGTTCCCCTGATAGACTTCAACGTTGTGTCCAGGAAGATCTTGCATGGGTTGAACCACTCCGACTGCGACCGGACGAAATGCAGAAAAGCTGGGAATTTCCGGGCGTGGATTACCTCAAGTACAAATTTTCAAGGCATGGTCTTGTTTCTGCTAGCTTTCGTATTGAGGGCTGGCTCTTCAAGGACTACAATCAAAACGAAGGCTCTGGATTTGCTTGGGGTATCTCAGCGGGTAGGCCATGGCATGAGCAAGTTTCCCATCTCTTAAAGGGGAGCGGTCTGAAGGAAGGACTTTCGTTCACAGTCATCCCGCAACCCGAGGATTTCGCTTTGGACAGCGGAGAACCGGCAACCATGCAACTGATCGTGCCATTCCGTTTTGAGATGCCTCCTGTACTGCCATTAGTCGTTGAATATGCAATCGATGCACCTATGAACCGTCGTGCTGTCATCTGCCAGAAACCATGTACAGCCTTTTCGGTTTTTCATTTAATCGGGTTACATGCATGGTGTGGCATCGATCACCATTGTGGTGTCTTCTTTCGACACGGCCTGTGCAGCATGTATTTCCAGGACGTCGAGATCCTGCGTGTCCCAGCAGCATCAAGAGTTGTCCTGTCAGTTACCAATAGGTACTCAAGAAGATGCATGCAACAAGACACTAGGAACCATGTTCATAGGACTGCCATTCAGATTGCAAATAGGCTGCACCTTCCCGGCGCGCCAGATCATCACTTAGCCTTCAAAAGGGCTAGAGAAGTTTTGCTGTCACAGCCATTGGAATCGGAAACGGATGTTGACGTCGCTAGCATGGTTCAGAGTCTATCGATCAGCGAAGAGCCTAGTGACGAAGTTTCGCACATGCAGAGACCGTTCGGGCCGGCGCCATCTGTTAGGACTGACAGCTCACATAGCACTGATCCTACGCACAATTCGGTCCCGGCTGGCTCTGAAGCGGTTTCCAGTTTGAGTAGCCAGCCGCCACCGATGGGCGGGCAGTTAAACCGCGAATATGATTGGCTTCCGTCATGGCAACGCGTCCGTCGCCACTTGACGGATTACTCGTCCGCAACAGGCAGAAGAATGATGGCTGGGGACCTATGCATGCACCTGATTGTGTGCAGACAAGGCATGACTAGCCACCACGGCCTGGCGTGTCCAGAGCGCTTTTTGACAGCAGACTGCCCCATTGATCATTTGATTCGGTATATCCAACATTTTGCTTTTCCGTTCGACTTGAGATGCACCCGAGCCTTCCCTTTGACGGTGGAAGTCTACCAGAACATCCCATCGGCCATAGTCATTGATGTTCTGCCGCCAGACAGGAGGCCGCTCATTGTGCAAGTGACCAGAGAGGGGCAGGTTGCACTGTTTGTGTATCTTGCAGCACCCATTGAACGAGTTGCATCCATCTTACGATGGTTGAACCGACAGATCATTATCCTCACACCTTTCGAAACCTTCCTGAACAGACAAAGGGTGCAGGGCCAGGATGATGTTCCCCTGTATGCTGGCGACGTTCTCCGAATTTTGGTTCGCACTAGGAGGGAGCTCCATTGGCCTGTTAACTCTACCGAGGAACCAGTTGAAAGTCTGCAGTTCTCGTCACATAACACTTGGTCCCTGGACCCGAGCCTGGAGCCAAGAGGAGACAACAACCAGGGTACGGTTTCGCAGGACAGTGAGCAAGAACATACTCTCCAACAAGTTTTGGGAGATGCAGGCATTGAGGATACCGAAGAGACTTCGTTCCTTCAGAGTACTGGTGTCATCATACTTTTAACGTCAGTTGTCGCCAGGTACGATACCCCTGATCAACCAATGTCAGAATTTGCAGCACAAGTCCAGGAGCTGTCATGGTTCCCAGAGCAAGATCAGGATTGGATAGGCACGGTAGTCAGAAGGAGTATGACCGCACAAATGTGGGACTTCGGGGAGCACGTTCATGTCCTCAGGCCCTTTGAGCCCCTGGTCAGAGTCCAGCTCGAAGTGAGAGCCAGCTGGGACCACCCGAGTGTGTTTGACCTTGCCGGCCTGCTCTGGACCGTATGGCCAGACCTCAACTATATTCGCTTTAGGCTAGTTGAGGTTACTAGTACATTCCAAGTAGGACAGTACCCGGGTCTGGTCACCTTGCTAGTCAGACCCCATCGATGGGGCCAGGGAGCGGATATTCAAATCATTAATGTCGAAGTTGTGAGAGTTCAGTGGCAGAGTCTTATCTCTAAGCAGACGGCTCACCTAACCCAGCCAATCCTCACCCCACGACAACTGGTGGAGCAAATTCAAGTTCGAGATTGCATAGCACATATATGTGAAGCTCGCGTTGATGGGGAACCAGTTTGGCCTGACCAATCCATACAGTTGAGAAACGGAGCCTTGGTAACTATCCTGGTGCGCCAGCCAACACCACGATACGGGGGTTTTCAAATTCCTGTGATTCGAACCGAGCATAGATGGGATGGTCGAAGATGGCTGTCACAGGAACAGCCATTCTCGAGAGACGGAATAGTCTGGATACTCCGGATTGCTCAAAATGAGCACGGAGCGCAAGCTCGAGTTCGCGTTCCGGTCGAAAGCTGGCATACATGGGAAATTGTTTACCACAAAATCCGCCGTCATTGGCTAAGCTTTCGCTATTCTCAGATGGTCAGGCACATTGTTCATGACACCCGACAGCAAATTCCTGAGTTCCGATCTCAGGTGACAGTTGCCATCATTACCAATGATGAATTGGCAGCTGAGACACGATGCATTGTGGTTGTCTGCCGGAAAGAAGCCCACATTTCAGCTCGCTTCTGGGCACAACACTGGAGAGGACCAATCAACGAAATTGATGCCATGGATCTGTGTGGTTACACGGAATTGTGCCAGGATCCATCCTATGATTGCGAGGCCACATTCAATGCAAGATCACTTCGGTTCGTGCAGCATATGACCGTGACACATGGAGACATTGTCGTCATTGAGGTCCGGTCGAGGGTACCGTTTTGTTCTGCGCGCCATACTGTGCCATTCGGCTACCCAGATCATGACAGAGATCACATGCAGATGCTGCAAACTCGAACAGGTAGATGTATACCAAGCAAAGTGGGTAGCAAAGTGGGTGGTGAAAGGTTGGGGGATCACACGCTCACTTTACTGCAGGTCCGTGTGCACTCCTTTCGATCCAGCGACTCGCTGTCCTCAATGAAGAATTGGAACAGGTCATCGACGGAAGGGCTGAGGCCACCAGGAAACCCCACATACTGGTTTGTTAGTCAAGTAAATACTATGTCTAGGTATGTGGAGAAGGATCAGGACATTTTCGTCATGGACGATGTTCCTAGGCCGGCAGCCAAGCTCTCGCTAGCAAGCTGCCTCAATCTTGCACTCGACGAGAGACCAGTTCCCACACCTGCTAGGAGCCGGGCCAAGTGCCCTGACGTTTCGACCCGATGCGTCAGTATCATTGATCGTGACGTTCAGGAAGACTTAACGTTTGCAGATGCCGACAGGCCAGGCTGGAAGCCGCAAGTTCTAGATTTGCCAGAACATTTCCGATCGGCTGTGCTCGGCTTGAGAGTCTGCGAATGGAATGAGGATTTGTACTATGCGGACGCCTTTGAAATATACTCTGACGGGTCATTTGATGGCAAACAAGCAGGTTGGGCAATCGTACTAGTTGCTCATTGGAAGGAGAACCATGCCTTGGTTGGCACCTGTTCGGGAGCCATTTCCGCAGGGCCGAACACTGAGGTAGGTGTAGAAATTCCCAAGCTATCGGCACAGGTTGCTGAGCAAGCTGCCCTCATCTGGGGACATTGGTGGATGCTTAGGTTCGCTCGAACATACGGCTGGCAAGGACAGGTGTATTTTCGATGGGACTCGATTGTCCCTGGAAAACAGGCACTCGGGGACTATGGTACCCAAACACAGCTGAGCCGGTTACTTAGAGCACTGGCAATCGGACTTGAGCAGCAGCAGGGCGAGATTCATGTGTACCATGCGCACGTCCGAGCGCACCAGGGTGTTTTGCTTAATGAGATTGCAGATGCGGCAGCCAAACTCGCCAGAGTGGAGGAACCAGCATCGCCAGACTCAGGGAAGTTGGCACATTTGACAGCATCCCTGAGTGACGTCGGCCATATTTGGTGGTTTTTCTGCAACCATCAGTCTCAAAGTCAGTTGCCTGTCTTCTCCAAGAATACCGGAGTGTTTCAATGGAGTACGAGAACACAGCCTGCCAAGCTGCACCAACAGGTTCAAGATTCCCTGACATTTGGCGGAAGAAAGGAGGTGGGACAGTTCCTGCAATGCCAATTTCGGTTTGCCAGCTACAATGTCCTTTCCCTTCTTGATCCCCAACCGCCGCCTATGAACAAAGAAACCGGCCGTGCAAAATTGTTACGTGACCAGGTGCAGAATCAAGGCCTCCACATAGTTGGATTGCAAGAATGTAGATCCACACAGGGCACCGTGCATTCTGATACGCACATGCGTCTCTGTAGTGGAGCCGAAACTAATGGTACACTAGGATTAGAACTTTGGGTCTCAAAAAAGGTTCCAGTACAAGGCCACAAGTGTCTGCATGTGAGAGACTTTGCAGTATTACATGCAGACTCCCGATGCCTAGTAGTCCGCTATGACGGAGATTTTGGTGCTTTCATCATTGTTGTTGCCCATGCACCTCATACGGGCCACCCCGCACAAGAGAGGCAGGCATGGTGGGAGAAGTTGACTCAGTTGGTCAGAGCCCATCGCAAGAGTCTGCAGGTCATTGCCATGATTGATGCCAATGCAACATGGGCGGGACCAGCAAACGAGCAACTAGGAGACCTCTGTGAAGTAACACCAAATAATAATACTCCTATGTTTGTGGATTTCGTAGCACAACACGAGCTGTTCGCACCTTCGACGTTTCCTGATTACCAAACTGGGCCTTGGTTCACATGGACACACGCTCGGACTGGCAAAGAACACAGAATCGACTATGTGCTCTTTCCGAATTCTTGGGCGGGCTCCTGGATCCAAACCTGGACAGATCCCTCAGTTACCGTGGGGCATGCAGGGGTCGATCACATTGCTACGGTAGCCGAGGTTTACTGGGAACAGAGCAGTGTCAAGGTTAAGAAGAAGACCAGGTACGACCGGGATGCGATTATGCATCCGGACAATCGGCATATAGTTTTCGATATCCTTGACCGATGCCCCCAACCAGAATGGGGAGTTAACGCTAGTGACCATGCTGTCCTGGTTAGCCAGTACTTGCAGGGTGAATTAGAGGATGCCTTCCCAGCTCCCAAAGCCAATACCCCTCCGTACACGACGAATGAAACTCGAGAGATCTATCAAGAATTAGTGTCCGCCAAGAGAGCTGTTACACAGATGCGATTGATTGCACGTTTTCGTACTTTGGCCCTGTTCTTTCGTGCTTGGGGGAAGAAAGAGCTCAGGGAGGAGAGTGCAAAATGGACGTACCAATTCAATTGCAGGTGGGCACAGACCACCCAGAAGATTCGTCACCTAGCAGACAGTCTGCGTGTCCGCCTGCGGAAAGATCGGTCAGAATTTCTCGAGGCCCTTTCTAGTGAGGTGAATGACTGCCCTCCTGGAGAGATGTTTAAGAAATTAAGGCCAATCTTAAAGCCATCTAAGAAGCAGTCACAAGTTGTCCAACCGCTCCCAAAGCTTGTAGGCATCGATGGTGAAATGATTCTGAGCCGTGCATTGCAAGAGAAGCGATGGACTGAACATTTTGCAGCCATCGAGGCAGGACATGTGGTAGATGCAAGACAATTTGTCGGGCAGCAACTTCAGAGGCAAACAGACCGATGCAAGCCCTCCAGCTTCTCGAGTGAGGACGTACCGACGCTGACCATGATCGAGCGTGCCATTCGATCAGCTAATCGAGCTCGGGCTACGGGACCAGATGGAATCCCAGCAGAAATTTTCAAGGCCATACCTGGGAAAGCGGCCAAATTGCTGTATCCCCTAGCGCTAAAGCTTGCACTTAGAGTTGAAGAACCAGTCTCATGGAAAGGAGGATACCTGTTCCCTCTCTACAAAAAGGGAAAGGTGCGATGTGCGAATGTTCGAATCACAGGGGCATCCTGTTGATGGATGTGATGGGCAAGCTTACTAGGTCAGGTCTGCGCGAGTGGATTAACAGCCCTTACCTGTGCAACGGGCACCCCATGCAGCTGGGAGGCCGGCCACACCAGCAAGCACAGTTTGGTGCCCAGCTCACCCGCTCCTTCCTGAGGTGGCGAAAAGCATGCAACAGCAGTGCCGCAGTATTATTTGTCGATATCGCATCAGCCTTTTACAAAGCGCTCCGCGAGGTCGCTACCGGGGCAGATGTTTCTGATCAAGATATAGCCAAGGTGGCCCAGCGACTCGGGATTGGGCCGGAAGTGATGCCTGCCCTACATGAAGCATTGCATGGCCGATCGGCCTATGCTACCCTTACTTCTTCGGTTGCAAGACAGCAAGTACTGCAGGAGAGCCTCAGTGGCACTTGGTTCTCAGTCGACGGTAGCACCATTGTTGCTACGGAACAAGGAACAAGACCAGGGGACAGCTGGGCAGATGTCGTGTTCAATGTCTTGTTGTCCCAGGTGTTGATCAAAACCCAGAAAATTCTCGGTGAGGAGAGCTTAACGACTCCTGTGACTGGTTTTGAACGGTGTGTATGCCCGCAGCCTATCCCAGAGACACAAGTTTCCTTGCTCCAAGTAACATGGGCTGATGACATAGCCATGATGGTCAGTTTACGAGAACCTGCTTCAGTCTGGACAGACCTCCCGAGAGTCACCCAGGTACTGGTTGATGAGCTGCACGCAATCGGAATGGCAATCTCATGCGGTGTGGCTAAGACCGCAGCCTTAGTCCTATTAAGGGGGGCTGGGTCGGTGGCTGTTCGAAGAAAATTGTTTCGGCACCCACAAGCCGAATTGCCTATTGTTGCAGAGAAACAAGGTCTACTTTTACCATTAGTGCCACACTACAAACACCTTGGCGGAATCCTGTCTTTTCGTGGAAACCTCGCACAGGAGATTGCTGTTCGATACGCCAAAGCGAAACAAGCATACTGGAGAGCAGCAAAAACCATTTTTCGTCCGGCTTACATTTCCAGGTCCATTAAAATCCAGCTGTTTCGCACGTTGGTGATGTCGGTTTTTTCCTGGGGCATTGGGGCTTGGCCTGCCCTGAATGCTGCTGACAGCAGAAAATACGCAACATCATATTGGAACCTGTGGAGACTATGTCTGCCGAAATATCAGAAGCTCGCCTCCAAGGGAGAGATTTGCCAATTACTTGACTGCCCGGAGCCTGAGGATGCATTGCAAGCTGCTCGAGCCAGGCATTACATCACCATGTTGCACCATGCACCTGATCCAGTGTGGTCTGTGGTCCACCTTGATCTGGCAACTGCAAAGATGTATCAGGCAGCCATCCAGTGGGTGCACAGGGCACTCCAAAGAGAGAAAGGCTTCTCCGGGCTCGAGGCTGAAACAGCCTGCCGTCACCTCTGTGCCGCACAGGGCCCTAGCTGGAAAGCCATGGTTAAAAGGGCATCTGAGCGATGGCGTCTGTACCGACGTCGTGAATACCAGGTTGCGGATTTCCATCGTAGAGTCCTGGGAGCTACCACAAACTCCCACTCCACTTGCAACCCCCAACCACAGGAGGGGTGGCGCCATTACTGCCTGCTATGCAAGCAAGGATTTGATAAAAAGAATGCCTGGTTTTTACATGCCAACATTCGTCATGCATATCGCACTATGGAAGGAGAAGCTGTTAAGGGAACAACGTGTTGGTGCTGTGCCAAACAATATGCGAGCACACTGTCCCTCAAACATCACTTGCGATATAGTCAAGTGTGTTGCACGTACTTCTGGAAAAAT
>JAOBYK010680332.1:0-10301 GCA_025434845.1 Phenganax subtilis
TGTCTAGTGACCCTAGTGTGCTGTTAGTCTGCGTGTTAAAGTGAAAATTCAAATGGGGAACTCGCGCCGTCAAAATATGTGCGGTAGCAAACTGATCCGGTTTGCACACTGCGGTAACTTGGCAAAATGTCCGCCAAAATCTGCGGGAGATCTTCCGCGGTAATTGAGGCCAACTTTCCACTATGGTTGCTCAAGGGAGTTGGGTTAACAAAAGTTTTAACCCATATTCTTAGTTGTTTTTTTAATCAACTAGAGAACTCTTCACTCTTCAGGTTTTATTGCTACTGGTGAAATCTAATCAACAATGAGATGCGTGTGTTTACAAAACCTCTTGAATCACATGTTGAAGCATTCGACAAATCTGTTTCACTTTCTTTGTGAGATAAGATTTCATCACGCATGCAAAATGCTGCAAAAGTATTTTTGCGGACACCTTATTCTCAGCTTGATTTTTCGGCCAAAGCGCAGACTTCTCGAAATTCTGTCTACAAGTAGCAAAAAGCTTTTTGTTATCCTCCATTAAATAAACCTATTCATTTCTTTCGCTGTTTCCTGGTGAAAACAAACATATTCGCTCCTACATCGTCCATTTTATTTCGAAGCAGTATCCAGCCTTCTACCGCCATGCCACTTAGCAAGCAAGTAAAGCAAGTCGTCCGTTGCTTTGTTATAGACAAATTTATTCGTGCAACAGGAAACAAAAAATATATGCAACAACGCGATTCAATCACTTCCTACTTTTTTGCAGCAAATTATTTCACAAGGTTGCCACATGTAATTATTTTCATTTGATATTCTTTAATGTAGATGTTTCCATACCCATGAATGTTGTGGGCCTGTGTAAAAGGGGTGAAAAAAGTTGTTATCAATGTGGAGGCTTGCGCACTCTTCTATATTGCTTTTAGAATATTTGTTGGTAATTTCTTTCAACCGAAAGAGATAATGCTGCATGATTCGAGAAATGCATGTGGTTCATGAAACCAAGGAGCCATACAGAAATATCGGAGTCAAATTACTTCAAGGATTTATTGAGCTGGTGGCCAGGTAGAAATGTTCTGAATTTCTTGCTCCTTTTTTATGAAGACAATACCTGGACCAACCACCATGTTGAGCACAACGTTAGTACTTTTGATTGCAGTTCTCATGTAAGAAATAGTCACCAGAGGATCATCTTGAATGATGGTATCTTGCACCAATTTGTGGAAAATGTCTTGCGTTTGTGAACTTTTAGCTCCTTGATCAACGATGCTCCACCTTGTGTTGGCTTGAGCTCTGAGCACCGAGTAAACCTAGCTTTGTATGGATTGTTGTAATAGTTTTTTCCAAGCTCTGTTAAACCATCACTGGACTTTTTGATAAACAATTCCAACTATCAGGTGACTTGTTGATGGTTTAAGAAATTCCTTGATACTTTATCCCTCGAATCGTATTGTAGTTTCTAACGTCGTATTTATAGTTTCTAATTTCACCTTCGCTACGCTCGGTTTCATGGTGGTTTAGAAAGTGAGTCATCAACGTACTTAACTTCTTAGAGTCCACCCAGTTTACCTTTTCGTATTTGTCCACCCCAATATTTTTTACCCGTGCTTTGCTTTGTATGAGCTCTATGACATCATCATCGATGTATCTTGCGAGTTTTTCTGGGTATCGAAGAAATTGTTTCCTATGGAAGTAAAAATAATATTTTGCAATACTAGAGATAATCTTTGGTTAGTTCTTTCTTGTTATATGCTCCGTGCTCATACCTCCTAAGTAACTAATAACATAAGCAGCTAATAAACCTGTAAAATAAGGATTGGTCTTGTAGTCGAGCTGTTAGTCTCGTTTAGTCTTATGAGAGATCCACTCGATGTTTAAGACATCTAGGTTACATGTGAAATAGTCATCTTCGTTGAAATAAATTCTAAAACTAGTAAAACTAGTATCACTTGCTTCGCTCGTTTCTTTTATCATCTTCAATCCCGTAACGGTTCCAAAATCATTCCACAAAGCTGGTGTCTAAAGATGGTCTAATCTTTTATTTATTTCTTTATTCGGTATTTCTAAGGACCTCATCCACTCTGGATTGTGTTTAAACGCATACGTTCCAATCTCGTATCGATACTTTTTACTAGCTTTGAAGTAAGCATGATCGACCAACTTAAGATCCTTTGCAACACTAGCTTTGAAATCAAAGCACGCTATCTCAGCATTTGGGTATCTTTCTAAGAAATTTCTTTTTGCAACTTTGCAATCGCAAGACTTACTTGGCTTCATAGCTTTATCATAATTTTTTCCAAAATACTTTTTATATTGATCATTTAATTGAGGAAATAGTCTATCCGTTTCGACTTCCATTCATTTAAACAAAATTTTTCTATGATAAATGGTGAAGCTAACAGTGTTCATCGAAAACGGAAACAAAGAAATACATCTGGACAAAAATATAAAAGTAAACTCTGGTGATAGATTTTTTGTTAAAACGGCTACGATTTTTTGGAACTATAAAAATGTAATCAAAAACTACAATGATTTCTTACATAAAGTAGAGAACAATAAAGTCACGGACAAATTCCGTATACCAACAGGTTATTTGAATTTTGATGAATTGGTTAAGGAATTGTCTAAACATGGGGTGAAGCTAGAAAAAGTTCTTTATAAAAATAAGACCAACTATTTTGCAAAAAAAATCTCAATTTGAAGAAAGTTGGACTCTTTTTTGGATTCTCTGAGGACAAATCCATAAGAAAAAATATGTGGGTGGAAAGTGACAACGAAGCTGATATTTACCTTGGATTTAGATATGTCAAGGGGAATTGCAGCGCTGTGGATAAATGTAAAAATTTTGATATGAATGGAAGACTAAATTGGACGATCGTGAATTTACCTATTATGACGACACAAAGCTTAAACAGATCCGTGACACAATACAAAGATATAGAATCATCTATAAAAATACATGATGGAATTTACGAGCTGAACTTTCCCGTAAGTGCAAACATAGCTGGTATGGACATAGGTTCGGTATTGTTAGAAATCTGCTTAGAAGAAAAAATGAACGAACCTAAGTATGGTCCTAACAAGACAAACGAAGTGAGTTGCATAAGCGCTTCAAACAAGAACAAGAACTTAGAAATCTATACTATGATCCTAAATCGGGTTATCGATCTGTGGAAACGCTTTATAGAAGAGCACTCGAGGCTGGTTTACTCATCACCAGGAAACAAATCAGAGTGTGGTTAAAAACACAAGACATTTATATGAGATATAAACGCGTTGTAAGAAAACATAAATTTAGCTAGACTTATGAGAGCGATCTTGCTGATCAAATACAATTGGATCTCGTGGACATGAGCAAGCTTAGATATAAAAACCAAGGCTACAATTGGATCTTGATGGCGGTGGAAATCTTGAGTCGATTTGTGTTTGCAATACCAGTACGTAAAAAAGAAACCCAGCACATGACCGAACCTGTAGAAAAACTATTAGAGAAGTTCAAAACTAGATTTGGAAAATATCCTGATATAGTCCAATGTGATGAAAGGAAAGAGTTCTACAACGAAGGTGTAAAAAACCTATTAAAAAACCATAAGCTAAAATACTTCTTGACATAGTCTGATAAGAAAGCAGCCATCGTGGAAAGATACAATCGAACTTTAAAAACGATCATGTGGAAATACTTTTACTCTAAAGGAACATACAAATTGATTGACGTTTTAGACGAGCTCATGTACAATTATAACAATACTAAACACAACACAATTTTAATGAAACCTGCTGACGTGAACAAAATAATCCAGACCAAGTTTGGACGCGCAGAATTAGAAGTCTACAAAGATATTTGGTTGCTGGAACGTGTACGTAGTGAAAGACCTGAGTTTCGAATCACCAGTGAAAACACGAAGAAAATACTTTCTGGATCAGACGATGGAGCAAAAACTGGAACGACTCAAAAAGTTTCGGATGCTCTAGTTGCCTCTGTCCTAGGATCAAAACAAAAAATAAAATTAGATAAGGTTGTAGGTGATCATGGACTATCAGCTCCCTTCTCGATAAGACAAAATCTTCAATACAAAGTCACACTACCAGACGCAAAAACATCATGGTTGCAAAAAGTGGTGAAAGCGTAGCAGGATATGAACTACAAAATATTTAATTACAATATGAGACGATTGACAAAGAAACCTTGGCTGGAGAAATGCTCGCTGGATATGACGTTGGTAGATCATTAAGTTTTGAACATGCAACGTTGATGAAAACTGTAGAGTAGGACAAAGCTAGTACTTTGGTGAACAAAACGGTGAATCTACCACGAAAGAGTATGGCGGCTATCCTGATGTTATTTAGATATAAGACCATAACAGACAGCGAGGAATATGTCTATCCAAACATCGAATTGGTTAAAATTACAATAGAAGGAGTTCCAAATCAAGTCTACAGTCAAGGAATACAAAAAGCTGACTTATACGTGGAAGCAAAGCGATTCTTCGAGAATGAAAGAAGCGATTGTCAAGCAAGTAGTGAGATGACCATAAGGAGGTTCTTTAAAGATAATTTGCCTTGGTTGTAGATCTTAGAACTATCAAAAATAAACACGTCGTTGGCAGTGGAAAGAAATTAGTCAACACGCAAAACGGAGTACTGTTGGAAAATAAAAAGAAAGCCACGTCAGCAAATGTACTCTGTAAGATATTCGTGATCAGTGATGGATTGGTCAACTTCAAAAACAAATTGGTAGAAAATGTTCACTATTGAGCGAAGTGAATTATTAAAGCAAGCAACAGCGAGCCAAAAATATTTAATTTTCGCTAATAAATAAATGAGAAATTGTATACACACGGAGTGTACAATACGTTTAATTCCAGATCCAAATAATCCTGGAAAAACGATCAAAGAAATAACAACTAATAAATCTTGTGGATGTACTTCTAGATTAGGTCGAAATGGAACAAAGCTTATGTTAAACATAAGCTTCGATTACAATGATACCACTACAGAAAATGTTGAAACCTCAAAAACACGCAAAGTGCCGTGATTTAAATGAACAACTTCCCTGAAAAAAAAGTTATACATATTTTCTCCTACTCCACGTAGTGCTCATAGGGGTATCTTAGTGAGATCACCAACTTTGCATATTTTACACGCTTTAATTTTTTAAGGTTTTCGGATTTTTCTTCTTTAGACAAATGACCTTAATAATCGGAATATAAAAGCTCACCAGCTTGGAGATGTTTTCTCTATAAGGTTTCGTAATAGACGTCAATTATTGTGTGACAACAATCGTACTGAGTCCAAAATGTCTTGCAGAAAATGCTAACTTCACGAGCTCTGACAATCTTTGTTTAACAAACTTCACAATCACCTAAAATAATTAGACTGTTGGTACCTTTTGCAATTTTACGATTTGTCTCAAGAATCACCAGAAAAGAGTTGTTTTTGGTGATTCTTGACATGTTTGATTTTTACGATGATGATTCCTCTCGATGAAACTCCAATGAGCGGAATATAGGGTGTAATGTGCTCCAAAATGAATTTCACATCTTGTTGAAATGGCTCGATGCCAGAGAGCTCTCTCTCCATTTGTGCAGCATTGTCTATTAGATCTAGGGGTTGCACGAGTTTGAAGAATTTTCCTGTCACCTCGTCTGTGAGCATGTCGTTCGTTTTATTCTTTTGCTCACGTTTGTAGTCTTGCATAATTTGTTCTAGCGCTTTTTTGGAATCTTTTTAATGTAGCTTTGTGTGTATTTGATTTCTTTTGCGAAGGCTAGTTTTAAAAGTCTTTTGCAAATGTTAGGAGTTTGGTTTTGTTCATTTATTTATTATATGTTTAACTTATTATTTTTTTCCTTAAGTTTTTGCTCTCGGTCTATCAATCTCACTTTGGAGTTTTCTAAGTTCGTTTTTTATGCCTCTAACTTTTTTAACATGGCTCCTGCTTTTCGTTTTGAAATCGTACTTGACTTTTTAAATGCAACTCTAGCCTCATCAGCATAACTAAAACCAAAACTCATGTGCTTAACTACGTTGAAGCATTCTCCACAAACAGTCCTATAAGAGTCTAACTTAATTAAATTCATAGGACTACATTCTTTACGCCAATAAGGACTCAACATGAGGTCCATCAAAGATACATCCTCTGTTTAATTTATAGCTTCTTGAGAAATGGCCAAGATTATTTTGTTAAGTAATATGTCTCTTTGCACACCTTTAGAGCTCGATAAAACTGGCAACAACGAGCTTATTTTTGGATGCTCTGATAATTGCAATTTGTTCATGTAAAATTCTAAACCCAAGTCGATGAGATATCTCATTTGATTCGGTTGTGGAACGTGTCTTCGGTTATCTACTTCCTTTTCTATGTTCCTTTTGCTCTCGAAATATCTTAGTTTTCTACTATTCTGGATAATCTTGATAGGATTTATCTCTTTCAACTTTGTTGAAACTTCTTCTTTGGTCATCGACTCGACTCGTTTTACCACTTTGTTCTTGCTTGGAATTCTTAACGTGTTAAAAAGCTCATCCTTTCCACGTCTTAGATTTATGTTTTTTCCTTGTTCATCCTTGCTTATAATATATTTTAGTCTATTCCTTGCAGAGACTTTCTGTGAGCTCGACATGGATGACCAATTCTCGGTGTCTCGTTTTATGACTCATATTAACACTTTGTTTTTATCTTTATATTTATAAATTAAGTCTTTATTTTGTTCGTATGGGTTCGTCATTGCACTCTACTTATATACGTTTAATTAATCATCCGATTTTCGCCGGTGAAGCTCCTTGGTTCTTATTTAAAATATTAGTTTAATCATCTACACAAATAGGACCG
Source organism: Phenganax subtilis (assembly GCA_025434845.1). NCBI lineage: Eukaryota > Metazoa > Cnidaria > Anthozoa > Malacalcyonacea > Clavulariidae > Phenganax > Phenganax subtilis. Next base: position 6,809 of record JAOBYK010680332.1, read on the forward strand.
AAGGTTGCTATGCACTTATAATGTACACATTTCCACCACCACCGTTAAATTAGATTCACTTCTCATGGGGTGTTTGTTTGATTTTGAATCATGATAAAAAACGTTTTTATTTTGTCAGTTTGTGGGTGTAAGTCTTGTAGCAAAAGTGCAATCTCCAGCAGAACGATTTGAACATTACTCGAACTGCTTTTGGTGTCTTGGATGTCCACCTCTTTGATGTCGTAGGTCGTTTCTGTATCATCGTTCGATATGATGCTTAACACATATTTTATTTGAAAGTTTGGTAATCTTTGGTCCATTACGAAGCTGTGACTCAATAAGATGATCTTAGTCTCATCATTAATCAAGCCAGGTAAGAAAACGAAGCTGTCTGGGTACAATGGAGCTCTCCATGAAGCAACTTGACATTTATAGTAGAACTCATATATTATTTCGTTTTGGACTTTGTTCGAGGCTAGTTCTAACAAACGTTGATTTACGATCAAGTCTGCTAGTTTGTCTTTGAAATTTTTAGTTTGGTTTTGTGTGGACATTTTCTTTCTACTATATATACGTTGAATTTTTTTGTGCAAATTATGTTGTGGCGCTGACCTATTATGCAAATTAGCTGTAGTACTATCTTCTACTATTTAAAAACTTGAGGCTTTGAAGCTTTTTGTTTGGCTTTGCGTGGACATTTTCTCTCTACTTATATACGTTGAATTAATCACCCGATTCCTTCGACCTATTATGCAAATGAGGTTGGAATACTGGCACATTAAAATTTATATTTTGCAGGTAGCAAAATGTAAATTAGTATATATTTATACTACGTGCTAGCTCATTTGCATAAAAATGTGCCAGAACATATCAAATCACTACTACTTAACTCTATTAGTCAGACCTTCAATCTTAGTTGTATTAACTGACACATCATTTTCTTTAATAGATTTAATTTTTTCTAATATAATTTTTATATTACCATTAGTGATATTTTTAATAAATCAAAATCTTTTTGTATTTCAGCAACTCTAGGATCACAGGCACCACAGCTTGTTTCAATTCATTTACTTTTCTCTTCACGTCTGGCAGTGCTTTACTATTATACTCTAAACTTGTTATCTAATCACTTAAGTTTACAATATATTTCAGAGTGCTTTCATACTTTTCTTCAAGATTATTACTAATTTAATCTTTCATCCAATTCTTTATAAGTGCTATTTAAAGATTCAAGCCTTGTATAATTTTCATCTACTTCTTCATATGTTAGAAAATAACTTATTAGATTTTGAAATTCATTCCTAAGGTCTTCAATTCTCTTTATAAACTCAGAATTTCTTGATATTGGTGAGTAATTAGTTCTAAGGGGAGTTGCTGCTGGTCTTGGTGACTCTTCAAGGCTTGCAGATCTTGAAAATTTAGGATTTCATGGAGGTTTTGTGTTAACTTTTTGTTGTATGGCAGTTCTTAAACTTGGATTTGCTTCAATTTCTGCCTTTCTAAGTAGAGTTTTAAACTCCTCAACAGTAGGTTCGTATCTTTTGTGTGAGGTTAATTCAAAAGTTCGTGTTTGTATGCCTTCCATAAATATAGGCATACCTTTAAATTATAATTGTCCATTTTGTTCATCTACACTATCAAAAAGCTCTTTTAAGTTAGGACCACGACTTTTATAAACAGTTAATCTGAAACTTTAAAAATTATGTTTCTTATTCTAGCAGTTTGTGATTTTTTTGACTTCCAATTTGTCGATTTTCATCTCTAATTTTTACTCTATTAAAATCACAATTTTCAGTAATAAAGATTATAGTTAATGGACGAAATTAGCTATTCGTCCTCATGGCCAATTCCTCGTCTATGGAATAGTGTCTACGACCTTGTGACGATGGGCTACTGTGTAGCAACAATGATGAGCTATCACAGATGGCTTATTGTCGTCTTGCCAAACCCTGAGGGGCAGCACCTTTGACCTTTCATAAAACATTTGATCGTGTGTTTCATGAATGTATGATTCTTGAAGTTAACAATGGTATGATAGATAGGACATATGGACATAAATCGATGGAATCCGTGATACAATATCATTGTTGCTTAGATAGCAAGCACTCTGTCAACTATACAAGACTGGAAAAAACCTTTAACACAACGGGACTGAATGTGTCTATATTCTGGAGTCGAATGTCTGGAGTGAGGAATTCAACGAGGTTTCACCGCTGGACATGATTTTATCGGAACATGACCAGGATTTTACAGAATACATTTCGACGATCTCTCCATGGTTTCTGGCTACGGTATGAGGGCAAATGCTCAGCACAAGTGAGTCCGTTTCATGTTGGTATAAGCCGTCGTTTGTTGTAGATACTGACTTATAAAAGCGCCTGTTGTGTGTGCATACTACACTATACTTGACTGTAAATATAACTTGGTCGCCCTAATTCATAAATGTAGGGTACTTGATCTTCAGCAAAACTTTTTCTTGCCTTTATGTGCGGCTGTTTGAGTTTTTATTCACACCCTGTGCAATACTAACTTTACTATATGTTTGTTACGACAACACTGAACGGAAACGCCACTTTCGTGTAGTTATAACTATCTTATTAGATGGCTTTCGCCATGGCGTTCCTCGCCTACCAGTCCACTTCTGGATTTGATAACTTGCGTATACGCTGTTTGTCATGCAAGTTTTTCTACCAAAATATGTATATCACTGGTCACAACCATTGTTGCATTGATGGTAAATGCGTGAAACACAAAGATATACTATTACACTATAAATCCTATGCCCTTTAGACCTGATAATCCTTTGCTTGTTCAGTCGATTTGTTAATTTTATTGGAGAGCAGATTTTGTGTCTTGCTTTTGCCTGTTTCTTTATTCCCAGACTTGACCGACACAAGACCTCATCTGCAAACACCTCGTCTTGGAAATCGATCCACCTTCGGGTCTGCTTCCCGCTCAATCGTCAGTTCTTTAATTTGGCCATTTGGTGCACAACGGACCCAGCATACGAAGTCATGGGCCGTATTGTAGACCCTTTGCTTACCACGGTCTGACTATACGATGTGTAAATATTTGAAACAGAATTACAAGGAGTCCTGAGGGTTTAGTGCTTGGCGCAAATACATGACATACGCGCTGAGCTTTTCTAGCTACTACAATGAGCAAAATACAGACAACAAATCAACAATCGTGCAGGAACTGCTATCAGTTCGATACCAGCACTTCACATTCTTGTAAACATAGGGCTTGTTGGGGGCCACAGGTGATCCTGGCCCTTCCCAGGTTTCCTGTAATGCAGGTTTTTCCTGGCCACTCTGGCGATCCAGCTGTAGCAAAAGTGATGGTATTGCATTTCTAGCAGCATTTTACGCCCTCCATTTCTCCACGAAGGCAGTGATTGTCCTCTTAGACATGTCACTTTGATTTGATTGCGTAGAAGAATTATATTAGACGAATACACATTTCGGGTTCGGTCTATGGGGATCACACACATTTTATATGTGTGATTGTGGAG
>JAOBYK010680443.1:0-10301 GCA_025434845.1 Phenganax subtilis
ACTGCTGCTATAAAATACGTTAGTAAAGTCACATGTTTGACGCTCCAATCTTTGCTCAATGTATGAAAGAACTATAGCCGTACCCCATAACAACGAATCATTTTGGCGCTAACAACGCAATGATTTCATTGGCCAAACAATCATCGGAAGTGGACGCCCCGAAACACTCAACCTAAATCCGCAGTATGTACATCTACAGCACAGTTTATAAATGAAAAAGAAAAAGTAAAAATTCGGCGTAAGACGGCTGATGTAGATGCAACAATTTTAAATATTAGTATACCTGACTGTTTAAGCAAATTGTGTGTAGCATTTAATGTCCTCAAACTTATAGCAGATGGTCTACTCTTGTCATTCGAATAACCAAAATCAAACTGGAGAATGAGGTCATTTAATTCATCCAATGAAAGGAACTTTTCATGAAAGATAGCATGCTTTAAGAACTCTTTGGCTTCATACTGCAGTATGCCCTCAAGAATATCATGCATCGCATCTCCCGGCAAGCCACCAACCACATGGAAATATCGCGATTGATTTAAAATGGATGCATGACAAATGCCAGTTTGAACAGACACATCTTCCTCATTGCCTTCCAACAGCCTTCTGCAGGTGTAATCATAAGATTCTCTGCTTCTTTGTTGAAAATGCTGCTCATGGAACTATTGTAAAATAGAATTAATAATTTTAACAGTAAGCCTGGTCATCATATTTGGATTATTACTAGGCATCTTACAAAACGTTCTTAGTCAGAAAGTCCGTATGTCTTGAGGTTGAGGCTAAGCAATATCTGTTAATGCAGGTCGCAATGCAGACATCACTTTGACTCAGCTCAAATATAGAATTGCAGTTTGAAAGTCCTGTGTCCACAGTACACTATTTAATATCATTACTTTTGTTAATAGTTCAGCAGATAAACCCAAGCATTCTCGACACTTAAGGTTAGCAGCAGGGCCAATCTTGAAACCTCCAATTTCCTGAGAACCCAGATTATCGCCAGACACATATGCAATTGAGCCTCTGAAGTTTCTCGCAACCCCTTTGATATTGAATTGATGTCCTTGATCCTGGATCCAAAACACAATAATACAATTATCCAGGTGAAAATTTAAGATAGAAAAACCAATGTGCACCACATGTATGGGTCAGGCAAGACGTCTGTGTACACACTGTACTGTACTGCACTTTAAAGTGATATAAAATAAAATGATAAATGATTTATGCATTAAAATGTCATGTAGAGGAAGAAATAAAATATTGTGTGTAATCAGTGTTGCATCTGCATCTTCCTGTGCACGTTTTCAAGTTCAGCAAGTTCCTCCACAAATGAGTCCAAGAGAGAGTTTATGCCATGTTTCTTGATAACAGGTCTCCTCGCAACTGCAACTAGCTGTATAGTTTTCAGCTGGGATCGGTACTGAGGTAACATATTCCCCAAAGTGTAGTAAACCAGTCCTACGGCAAAGGAAGGAAACAGGCAAACTCGTTTATGATGTTGATTCAAATATTGTCAAATTCAAGTCTTGATTGATACTATTTGTGAATTACTACTCATTGATGTCTAACTTTGTTTCTGTTCACTGTTGAATTTAGCTTCTTTCTGAAAAGACAAAATTTTATCCGAAGCATACTGTATGGTGCTCTTTGCCAATTCTTTTGTACGGCACTAGACTATTCATTCTTTACTGATTTAGCATTACCGGTTACTAAAATTATAGTAAATTTGGGTTGCAGGGATTAGGATAGTCATTGAAAAACAGCACTCCATGATGCTATGGTCTTGATTCCAGGGACTGCTAAGCTATTTTTCTTGGTCTACATGGATCGAACGGGACCAAATTCTTAGCAGTCCTTTAACTACAATACCTAGCTTATGTCTTCCTGTCTTGCTTCCCAGTGGATTAACAATTTCAACTTCATCATAATACAGTAGAATCTGAAGAGCAGTCTTGTCGATGGAAAACAATGGATGGTTTTTGAATTCACTGCCATCACAATAATTTGATAACAGTCTATCATCTCTTTGGTGTGAATGCAAGATCTGAAGCAACACATGCCATTAATATTCATGAATCAGGTTATTAAAACGTAACATGCTAGATGTATTAGCCTGCTAGCTAATACATCTAGAATGGCTTTTAACACTGCTGTGTATGCAATGAAGTCTTTGCAATACCTGATCTAATACAGCTGGATCTTGCAACATTTGCTCCAGGCTTTTAAGAAGAGGAATTTCTATGACTTCGTCTGATTTTGGGACAGTTTTTCTTCCAGCACCACTTCTTTTCTGAGCATGGGTAATGCCCAGAACCCTTCGTACTGGTTCCTATAATGAAAGTGTGCACACAGATTCAAAATGACCATCACAGCTTCAAAAGTACTTTCTTGCAGTTATATTGGTGACAAAACATACAGTAGTTATCATAATGCCATTTGCTGAGACCTCATTGTCATATGTGGGACATTTTGAAAGTGTCTCATGTAAACAACTCACTGCCCTTGTGACACATTTACCAAGGTCCGAATATTTAGGTTTAAGTTAACAAACACTTACCACCACTCCAAATAAATCTCTAAAAATATTGTCTTGCTGCCATTTGGTTTCCATTCCAAGGAATGGATTGGTAACCACATTTTCCTCCATCAATAAATTGCCCAAAAATTCGCAGACCTTTGGAATGCGGCAGCCATCATTGTCTAGCATTGATAACAGACGACAGCTCATTAATTCTAGTGAATTTTGAACGATTGAAGTAGTGTTTGTGATGATGGTGTTCACCGTTTTTTGAGTCAATCTATGTAATTCCTTAGTTCCTAAGAGGTATTTGGCATTCATCTTCCTGATATTCTCCTCTTTTTGGCCAATATTGCTGTTTGCATCATCAACGCCACCAGCACTATTGAGTTCTCCTGCCTCATTATTGCTGCCAGCATCGTCTTCACTCATATTCATTGCTTGATTGGCTTCTTGTGAAGGGTCTTCATTGTTTGCTGGAATATTATCGGCCACGTCTGTGATATTGTTCAATATATTGGCATGTTTTCTGCGCAAATGTGATTTATAGCCTTCGAAGCTATAGTATACATTTCCACAACGTGGTGCTTGACAAACTACATGAAAGTCATCTTCAAGCTTGTGGTATCGTTTCAAATGATTTCGTAGCAATGCCAGTGTTAAAAACTTTGATGGGCACTTTGAGCATAAACAAGCCATTTCACAATTTTCTGAAAACGTGAAACATATCTTTCATAATAAAATGCCCACTAGGACGAAAAAAAATCAAATCGAACTTTGGAACAGGGGATTGGGCTGAGTGTTTAATTTATTGACGTTTATGATTTTTGTGTGCAAAATGTGAGGACAAGACTTTTTCAAACTTGTTCGGTGCTGTTAGACCCATGAACTTTGTAAATTATTTATCCATCAAACAATTGAAGCATTTTGCGATTTTTTTATGATTACTCGCCTTTGAGAATAGTGGCATTATATTTGTTTGGCAATACAAGCAGTTATGCATTTTCAGTTTTCTTTCATACTAAAATTTGGCTTACTCAAACTCATCGAGACATTTCAAAAATGAGAAAATGAAAGAAAAAAGAATTGTAAAGTCAACTGAAGATGAACCAGTGAACCATGCTAAAACAGTTTCCATTTTATACCTCATGAGTGGACCAAAAACTGCAAAATTCTAAGGTTACGATTGGTTAAAAAAAGTCGGACGTCTTCGAGAACACAATAATGGAATAACTTATTTCCCTTTTGCACCACAACTGATCCTACAAAAATGTTGCAAACCTGTTTACTTGTTATTTTTATTCTACGCATGCGCAATGGCAGCATCTAGGGGGTGACTTCACACAAAGGCCGTTCTCACTTCTCTGCTTGTCGGCACTTTGATCGTTTGTGGTTGTTTATCGAGGGTAATTAAATCATTCAAATGCCTTCTGTAAGTGGGTTAACTTCATCTGAATTGTCGGCATTGTTGAAAAAGAATGGACTGGATAATGAAGTCGTTGAAACATTTCAAGGTAATTGTGTTAATATTAATACGCAAGTTTTACCTGCTATAAACCTAGGCACGGCCGTCTTTGTATACAGCTATTCCATGTCATTTTTATACTCGTTGAATGTTGGCTATTTCATTGCAAATGCTCATAAAGTTAAACAAATTAGACTAAGAAACCTTTGTTTGGTTCATTATAAGCTAGCATGAGTTAAAAATATAGCATATATTCTTGATGGATTGCAAAGATAGTAGGCGTATTGTGAAGCCACTCACGAGGCCGCTACTTTGAAATGATTGGCACTTAGTCAATTGTCTTTGAAATCCTTCGGGCATTGAAGCAGTGGTGGACTCTTTTTATCATTATGATGGTACATGTATAGTAAGCAACGTATTTTGGCTGCTATTTTTGAATTCTGATAATTTTACCAAAAAATGGCCTAAACTACTAAAATGAAGCAAATTGACGAGCAATACACTATGCTCAAAAGTCAAAACCCTGATTGACTCCATAAACATTCATTAAGCTTCTTTTTTTGTGCATTGCAGAAGCTAAGTCACTAAGTGGCAAGCTCTAAGCAAGTGCTTTTAAATATTGATTAATATTGGATGTAGTTTAGTTGAGTTTGACCATAAATACCTTTTTAGCTGCAGGGATTGATGGGGAACTGTTCAAAACATTAACACGAGCAGAATTTCGTGACATGTTCAAGAATCTGAGACAAAAGCGTATGGTTATTGCAGTTTGGACTAAATTATCTGGCATGGTAATCACACCTCTACCTCTGTCAAAAAAATTTTCAGTATGCAATCTCAAAGTTGTATTTCAACCAAATTTTTGTGTAACCATTTAAATTTGTTGTGCATATTTTTAAGGTGTTTGATTGTAATGGAAATCCTGTTCCTAAACAGAAAACGAACTCTGCATCCTGTGCTTCTAAGGCTGCCCCGTCTACTCTGTCGCCAGAGTTGCTGGAAAGAATTCTTTCAGACACGCCAAAGAGACCAAACAGAAAAAGAGCCCGAGTTGTCAGTTCCTCCGACTCATCTGAATGAGAGTCAGACAATGGATGTAGTGAGAGTGACCACACTGGATGTACTGAGGATGTTTTGGTGAGAAAATAATACTAACTATAGCAGTAAGGGTCAGAGCTACTTCGGACGCAAAAATGGGTAATTACACAATTCGACAATTCAAGAAAATAAAGAACCAAATTATTGGTTTTAGTTCAACCCATAACAGTATTCGCTAATTAGATACCAAACAGAAGTAGCCCTTCATATGAATTAATGTATAGTTTATTGCCAGGCTGGAAGTTATCTGTCCTCAAGTTTTCCAGCCAAAAAAGTTCCTGATTGTTTGTCATTACAAGATTGTTCTTCCAAGAATGAGTGTCCTGTAGGGTTTGTTACTTCTATACTTGTATTCATTTGTTTATTTTGTTACCGAAAATGAACTACCTGTAATATGTTCTATTTGTGTGTAATCTGGTCAAATCATGAATAACAACATCTATGTGATTGCTGTCAGTGTCATGGATCTTTATTTCAACTATAATGTATGACCAAGTGTGATTTCAGTTCAAAAGTGCTGCCAAAATCTTTAGCTTCAAATTCGGTTCCTTTTCATCACACAGTTAATCTAGTATTTCCTGTGATGTCAGAAAAGTTTAATATCGTTTCTGAATTTATTAAGTTCCCAAAATGACGGACCAAAAAACCTCGTGAGCTTGTATGAGCCCTGTGCCTCATCTACAAGTCACTCCATAATGATAACGTTTTGTTTAATCTTCTAGAGATGGAGCTTACCCTTAACACCAAAGCAAGTTAGTTTATTTTTTATATGTTTGTTTTTCATTCATTGCTTGCCAGTTGTTGATTGACCATAGCAATCCTCAGTATTCATAACCTTTCTATATTCATTACTAATTTATTTGTATGCTTTTAGCCCTCTAATATTGTCGACCTGAATACCCCAAAAGTAAGTTTGTTGCACTGTGAAGGTTCAAAATTTCAATAATAGGAAGTGGATGTATTTGACAAAAATAAAGTTGAGATTTGCTAATTTGCTAATTTTGTACTTTTTTTCAGGATTGGTTAGGAAACTATAAAATTCCAAATCGTGTAAGTACAGCACATAAGGAATAATTTGATTAATATATAATGAGTGGTAATCCAGCACAATCAAGGGAGGTTGCTGAAAATAAGGATGTGTTAGGACAATGAAAGCCGCTAAGGTTTTAATATTCATGTACTTTAGCATTCAAGTGCTGTAGAAGCCGGGCTCAACACAAAGTATTTGCCCCCAAATCTCATGAATGAACTCATTAGAGATGTCTGCCAAAGTGTGTTGAGTTTTACAAGCCATCCAAGTAAGGCAGAACGTCAAAAGATTTCCCTCATGATTGTCGAATCATACCCATTTTTGAAGGATCCACTACTAGATGAGGACACAAAGCCATGGGTAAGTACTTAAAATGTAATGCACATTACCAACCTCGCTTGTGAATTAGTTGTTCTCACAGTCTACTTACATCTAAGCAGGTTTATTAATAACACAAAATAAAGTGGTTTTGTCCTTTAGTTATTTATTTGATTAAGATACGTATTTATTAAAGGGATCTGTTGAGACCAAAATCTACAACCGATTTAAGAAGTTGCAGAGGAAGAGATCTAGTACTCCTGTTGCCACCCATGCCTCCAATACCAAAGGCAAAGCAACAAAGACAAGGAAAGCGCTATGTTGGACGACCGTCCCTGAGCCTCAAGAAAGTGAAGATCTGACAGAATTGGTATCAAAAATCAGAAAAGAGTGGCAGCGATCTAGAAAGGATCATGGAAAACTTCAGGAGCTGATGGCTGCATGCTATGCCAAAAGGCGATCACTTGTCCTTGAAGATGTGAAGAGAATAGTGGAAGTTGTAGAGTTGTTTCCTCCCATGCAAAATCTCTTATATGTAAGTATTAGCTTGATGCTAAGTCTATAAATAATACATCGGTAAAGTTTATGGGAAATTTGCTTTTAATTTTATTACGACAGATCAAGGCTGAATTTTTACGAGTCATGGGGAACAAAGATCTACCAAGGCAGGTGAAGGACAACTTTAACAAAGTCTGGTGTCCCAGGCTGCTGGCCTATGCTGAGAGATGCGGTGATAAGCACATAGAGGTATTGAAGAGAATGCAGAGTGCCATTGATGGTGGTATCCTTGAGGAAGGTATAGTAAGCTTGTTGATTAAGAAAAAATCCATGTTGAATAGAACTATTTACAAAAGAGATATATCGATGAGTGGTAAAATGAGATTAACAGGTATTTCTCAACGAACAATTATTTAACAGCTAATGGTATTTTTTGCTTGTTTAGAAGAATGTAAAGCAAGAGCAGCAATCAAAACGGCTGAAGAAGTCTTCAAGCAGCCTAACAGAAAGGGAGTGTCCCATATAAAAGAAGCTGTGGTGAAGGTTGTTAAGGTGAGACGTTCGCATTATCTAAACTATAAACTGCATGAGTTTTACTTGAGTTTTACCTTACTGTTTAATGATTTAAGACATCCTTGTTTATAAGATTCTTGTAGTTTTGCATAGCGAAACAACAATATCAGTATTTGTTTGAGGTATACACCATGTATATTTATTATTGCAAAGCTTTCGGTCCGTTAGCCCGGACCTTCATCAGTGCAACTGATGCACTGATGAAGGTCCAGGCTAACGGAGCGGAAGCTTTGCAATAATAAATATACATGGTGTATACCTCAAACGAGTACTGATACATTCTTGTTTGTTTCTCACATAACCAGAAGTGTAGGAGTGCACTGGGTTGGGTTCTTATTATCGAGCCGAATATCCGGTGGACCCGAAATGAAAAACGCGTACTTAGGACATTATTTGGGAACTGCTGCATGTTGTAATGTTGCTCATTTTATTAAATACTGTAATGTCTTTTGATTATAGAATGGTTCTTCCATTGATGAAGAGATAAAGAAGCAAATCCAGCCCTGCATTATGGTTGCAGATGACCTCTACCAGAGCAAAGTTTTATATGTTGTGGCAGAAGGAATGGTTTTATGCAATGTAACAACAAAAAAGATGAGTGATGCTCTGGTTGTTTTGTTGGCCACTTATTATATATACAATGTACAGCATATTGAGGGGAAGAATGTCTACAGCTTTCTCGACATGTCATTAATGGGAATAATACATGAGAAATGCCCATCTTCTGTCAAAAGTTTAGTTGGGGTGTTGTCAAATGTGTCTAACTAGCTATGTGAACTATTATGTACAGTTTAAAATAATCCTCAATTTCATAGCCATCTTTCTATGGCAAACTACACTGCATTTTGTGCATCGTATAATTGAAGACGTTCTTTATGCAGCAGCAAAGCGTATTTTGTGAAGTTTGATTCAAGTAAGACCATTAAGACATGTGGCTGTTTTAATGAATACTTCAAAAATGTATTTGTTTACATGTATGTAAACAAATATACTTTTATTCAAAAAAACTGTGCATACTTGTTCTCACCATGCATGCATGGAGTTTGCAAGAATGGTTGTTCTTATCATAGTCAATTGACACTTTTAGAAACTAAAATTTTGTTGTTGTGCATGCACTTTTAAACTGTCATGTACATATTTTAATATAAGTATTCTCATTTATATTGCAATATAAGTTTACTTGTAAATTCCAAACTTTCACCAATTTTCTTTACTTTATCGGTCCCATTGACATGGGGCTGTTTTAATTACCAGGGCCACTTTGGCTAGTAAATGGGGCTAAATCGGCCCTGCTGTCAAGAGCTGATCGAACTTTGCATCAAGGGGCCATTATGGCTAACTATTGGGCTAAATTGGTCCCATTGATAAGGGGCCATTTTGACAACAAGAGCCAGCACGGCTAACTATAGGGCTAAATCGGCTTTGTTATGCGGGGTCGTTTCGGTCCTGTTATGGGGTCGAATTGGCCCTAAAATGGGGCCAAATTGGACCCATTTTATTATGGCCGTTCTGGGGTCAAAATTTCGGCTCCATTTTTAGGGCCAAATTTCATAGCAGGGCCAATTCGGCTAACAACGGGGCTAAATTGGCTCTGCTACACAGGGTCTTTTCAGCCCTGTTATGGGGCCAAATTGGCTCTAAAATGAGGGCCAAATTCGGCCCCTCTTTAAAGGGGCCAAATTGGAATCGTTTTATAGGGGCGGTTCTGGGGTCAAAATTTCGGTCCCATTTTTGGGGCCAAAATGGCCCTTTTCTTTTTACTGTGTATAGTTTGATGAGTAAATAAAGGACTCTATATAGTAAAACTATATAAGATTTAACAAAAAGAACAATTATTATATACAAAAGTATATAATAACAAAACTATATAGTGTAAAGACTATATAGGAAAAGAAATGAGAATAAAAAGAACTCTATACAGTAATTATATAGAAAACACGCAGATTTTAGTTAAAGAAAAAGGTTTATTATATACCCAAGTATATAATAAAAACTATATAGTTTATAAACTATATAGGGAAAGAAATGAGTAAAGAACTCTATAATAGTTAAACAAAAAAGGTTTATCATATACCCAAGTATATAATAAAAAACTATATAGTGTAAAAACTATATAGGGAAAGAAAGGAGTATAAAGAACTCTATACAGTAAAACTATAAAGAAAACACGCAGAAAAGAACAATTATTATATACCAAAGTATATAATAACAAAACTATATAGTGTAAACTATATAGGGAAAAAACTGAGATGCGTATAACAACTATACACCAACAAAACAAATTTGTTATATACGCAGTATATAATAAAAACACTATATAGTAATTAAAATACTATATAGGAGATAAAAGAAGGGAAGAAGAGTGGCAAACCACACACACAGCTATGCGGCAAGCCAAAAAACATGTAGCAAGGTTTGAAAAAGCACCAACCGCCTTAGGTTGCCCCAAAACGGGCCCCCAAACAGGCACAAAACACCGAAAAACAATCGGCAAGAAAAGGAAAAAAGTAGAAGCTACAATAAACTTGTAGCAAAACCACCAAAAAGAGGAACCAAGTCTTCAAAAACGTCTTCTTTCTTCACAAAGGTCTTCTTTCTTCAGGAAAGTCTTATTTCTGCAGCAACTTCTTTCTTCAAAGCAAGTCTTCAATCTTCTTTCTTCAAAGTAGAAACAGCACAGAACACCAGCGGGAGCCAGCCACGAGATTGCCCAACTTAGCCAAAAGGCCAAGAAGCGATACCTGAGCAACGTTATCGCGCTGTACTTTATTGCTGGAAGCCTTCTTGTGCATTTGCGGTCCACCATT
>JAOBYK010680665.1:0-10298 GCA_025434845.1 Phenganax subtilis
GATGACGCTAAGCTCGAGGCGGCCCTTGTCTGTGATGATTAGAAAAATCCTGGGTTTATGTTTCAGACTTTAAATTATTGCTATTTAGGGACTATTTACTCCTAGCATTTTAATATTTGTTAGTTATTTTTTTATGTATTATTTTTTTATAAAATTAATAAATAACCATAAGGTTAACTAACAAAAACCCTAACACCTTCCCCCCTGAGGTTGCCATGCGTCCCCCTAAACAACCCCCATTTGATGTTTACGAGGAAGGATTTTGACTAACGTTTGCAAAATCCTAGATCCGCCCCTGAATCACTTTTATGTAAAACTTTGGTGTCTAGAAGAAAAGAGATTGACGAAGTTGCCGTGTTAACTGTTTTTAACAACTCTTTATAGTTTTAGAGATATTTTCCACAAATTTGGTCAGAAATTGCAAAAGAATGGCAGTGATCTTCGATTTCCAACTACACTATTTTAACAGTATTTTGTTTGGAAACCACAACAAAACACATATTATAGGAACGTTTAGCTAATGCAGTTTCTAGTCATATGCATTTCATTTCAGGCAAGTTATTGTGGAAAAATTTAGAACATATTTTGCAATCAATTTTTCTGCACAAATAGTGTTCAAAATTCTGTAGGAATAATACATAAAAAATGACAATAAAATAATGTAACCTAACATGATGCATATCAGAAGAAAGCGTACCTCATGCCTTTTCTAATGGTATGCATTTCATCTCATGTAAACAAATGTGCACAATTTTACAACATATTTTGCATCAGTTTTCCTAGCGAAGTAATTATTTTTCAAAATAGCATCACAATCGAACATTTGAAATAATAAGAAAATAATCTACCCTATTAAGATGCATATCAAAGGAAAGGTTACATCCTACGCTTTCTAATGATGTGCATTTTATACGAAATGCACAATTGTGCAAAGATTGAGAAAAGGTTTGACAACGAATTGGGCTTTGTAATTAGTTGTAAAAATTGCATCGCCATGAAGCATTCAATAAGACAAGCAAATAGTCTAAGCTGACAAACTCTATATCAAAAAAGGTTACATCATAAGCTTTCTAATGGTATGGATTCTATGGCAGTCCCATGGATAACCGTCCATTGAGAAAAAGGTAAATATTGCAATATGAGAAGCTAAGTAATACTCATACTTGATGACAGACTTAGTTCAGGTCATATACAGCAGTTTGATTTTGAAATAGATTGATCACAAATGGTTTGACAGTAATTTAGAGCAAATTGATGAAAATTGAAGATATCTGATTGGTAAATTGATCTATCTTGTCTGGTTTTTGACCATGAGCCACTAATGCTTTGTTCATAAAGTATTGAATTCTGATATATTTAGCAATGAGAAGTCATATTGTATTTATATCGTTTTTAGTGCAATAACAGGATCACGGCATTTACAGTGTGTGGTAACCAATTGAAGTAAAAAACAAAAATTAGTTATTCCAGATCTTTCACAGATCACAGAGATAACAGTATTCAGTTGATCTATGGGTTTAATAAACATTGCATTTGCTTTGCTTTTAATAACGATGTATTATTATTTGCTATATCAACTTTTCAAATACAAATACATGAGTACTATGACGCATTTGAAATCAATGAAAATGAATTTTGGGTTGAAACTGTTTCAGGCTTTTTCTGAAACAGATTGAATATCGTCTTTTAATCTAATTCTTGACACGCCCATAATTGTGAAACGGAATGTGCTGCTGATTCCTGGCGGTCTTATATTGAAAGGATAGAAACGTAAGTATACAATTCATTTCATTGGAAATGATATTGTAAAAATTTGTGCGAATGTTTTGGTGAAATTTTGATTCAGGCTATCAACTGGAGTGATCAAGATTCAATGTTATGAAAATGCAATTTGTTTCATTTTAGTTAAAACGCAGATTTTTCTAAACGAAGGTGAAGTCAAATTGTAGGTCTGTCTATATGCTTTTATATGCCACTTTTATTTTTTCTAGAATACACAAATAAAGAAAATAGATTAGAATAATAGTATGGAAAATACATCATCATAAGTTTTACAAATTTTGTCTGTTTTCATACAAGAAAAAACAGGTATACTGCGGTCAAAGGTGGGTAACCAATTTTTTTTTCCATACCTTTTCTTAATTTTTCTAAATGTTTTATAATCACAACAGTGATTGAGGATCATATTGCTGTTCAACGTAAGTATTCCAGAATGAGCACGTAAGTCATGAAAATCAATTTGTTGTGTATTAGTTAAAACACAGTGTTTTGTAAAGCAAGCTAAAGTCTAATTGTAGTTGTCTGTATATGCTTTTATATGCAATTTATTAGTTTTCCTATGATACACAAATGAAGAAAATAGATTAGAATAATAGAATGGAAAATACATCATCATAACATTTTAAAATTTTGCTTGCTTTCATACAAAAAGAAACAGGTATACTGCAGTCAAAGGTGAGTAACAATTTTTTTTTTCGTAGCTCTGCCTAATTTTTCTAATTTTTTTTTAGATCGCAACACCGATTCACAATCATGTTTTTCTTCAAGGTAAGTATTGCAGCATGACCATGTAAGTTTGCTTAGCAAAGATAATAACAAAAATCGTTCAAAATTTCGGCAAATTTGTTTAGTTCTTATTGAATGCATGTAATTACAAACGTTATAATATAAGTTTTCTTCTGATATCCATTGTCTTAGCTTAGATACTTTCCTCATGATTTTAAATTTGTCATTCTAATACAATTTAAACATTGATTGTCTACTTCAAGAGAGAATTAGTGTTCAAAATTGTATCACAATGAAACATTCAAAAGGAGAAGCAAATAATGCAAGCTAAGATAAATGCATATGACAAGGAACCTTAACTCATAATGTTTCTAAGGACATGCATTTTATATGAAGTAAGCAAATGTGAAAAATTTAGAATACAGTTTTCAATTACTTTTTATTGTTTCTAAAATCTGTTTGAAATTTTGGCACATTTGTTTACTTACTCTGCAATGCATATAATTAGAAAGGTTATGTTGATGTAATGTTTTTTTTTTAGATGCATTATCTTACTAAGATTACTTCATTCTCATTTTAAATATTTTATTCTGATGCAATATTCAAATGCAAACAAATACTTCGAGTCTATGACGTTTCTCTCAGTGTAAGTATTATTTACATGTATCATGTTTCTGATGTAATATATGCAGGCTATTTACTTCTGCAGCAGTTTCTTCTAGCAAAAGTGCAATGACTGTCTTGCGAGAGCACAAATATATTTGCCCATAATTTTATCACTAAGTTTTTATTAATTTGAATAAACACAAATCGCTAATTTTTATGTACTTGAAACTATTTTTTTTTTGCACTTTTCGTTTTTTTACATATATAAGTATTCAAAAAATATTAATTTATTTTGTAAAGTAAATAGATACGTTATAATTATGTCTAAACTATATCTTTGTTTAATATCTTTCCTCACATTTGCTAAATAATTATACTGTTTTTTGTGTATTTTAATGTATAATAACTGAATAATCAATGTCAATACTTTTAATCATTCCTTCACCAAAAAACATCTTGATGCTGTAAAACTTTGAAATCAGACATAAAAAGTAGCTACTAATTATGGAATATTCCTTTTTGATCAACAGAACGCAAAAGTCTTTTTATATTTTTGGTAAGTTTTTTGCACACTTTCTGTGCTTTTTTTAGTTCTCAGAATGACGACTTTTCTTGCTTTTCTTGCTCTTGTGTGTCATTGTAGATTGTTCTTTCTCCTGTTCATGTGGCTGCTCCTCATCATCCGAGTCTAACAATGCTGCAAGATTCCTTTTTCCCCTTTCATTGGTACGTTGTCGTGTGCCCATTGATGTACATGTTTTATTCAATAATGCCTTTAATCCATTGATTGTAGGATTGGATTTGAAATCAGCGATTTCTGGGCACACAGCATCGGTTGCTTTGGATGCATAGTTCTCAGGGTCTGAGAGAAGACATTTAATAACAGTAAAGTGGCAGCCAAGTAAGTACATCGCACTACCAATCTGCATTATTTCTCTGAAAAAGTTTTCAGTTCCCTCGTTATCGGTCAGCATAGTTTTCAGAAAGGATTTCACATCACTGGCTGTTGGCTGGTCCTTGTCATGATCTTTTGTATTGAACTTTTGGAGAGTTTCGAGCCACGGCTCAAGGTCATTCCTCATCATTGCAAATTCATGTTTCTTGACGTACATTGAATCATTCTCAGCCAAAAAATTCAAGTTTTTAATAATGGTTTCTGAAAACTCACTTAATGCTGTTTTCGGTTTTAGGAGCCACTCACAATTGATTGAACACAGCCGACGCATGATCACATGATCTTTGGGCGCCTCATCCACCAAACCATATGGCCGCAAAAAACTGGTCGGGAAATGTCGGTAGTAGTTAATTCCTGCTGGTGGCAACAACGGCGAGCTTGCACCTTTTTTCGCTTTTGGTGAGTACATCTGCAACCAAAAAAGATTAATAACAGTTCTTCACTCCACTAATGTCAATTAATATTTCAAGAAGTGACACTAAAAACAAAAATCTTGATCTCACGCATGCTTCTGATATAAGCATCATGCTTTTAGGGTAAAAAATTATAGATAACATCACTCCTGTCATATTTCCAGGACAATAAGTTGGCAATTGTTAATATATCAAAAGGATATACAATCCAATTTTATGACAATTGGCTCAACTGTGTAACTGGTGAGAAAAATGAAGTTCGAAGTTTTGTCATAAAGTAAATGTCTTCACGTGATCGCACTCTGGACAAAGCAACATATGCTGTACCAGGCGGAATGATATCAATGTCAAACCATACAATTGCTTTATCTAGAGTTTGACCTTGTGCTTTGCAGATCGTTGTGGCATAAGCTGGACAAAATGGGTACAATGTTACTGTCTTACCAGTTTTCATGGTTACTGGGTAAATTGGAACAATGTTCTCATTTGGTAACTTTAAATACACTGAGTTATTGTGAACTGTTTGTACACAAGCAAGCTGCCCGTTTACAACTCCTTTCAATTTGTCTCTATTCTGAGTTATAACAACTTGCATTCCAAAATATATATTCATTGCCGGTAAGTTGCGATCTAGTTTGACAAGTGCAAGTGGTTTTTCATTCCTAAAAATTGCATCAATAATAACAGTATTTGCACGATTTGCAGCTTGTTTTGTAAAAGTAAGGATAAAGCTGTTTGGATGAAGAGAAAACGCTTTTAAAATTGTGTCATCCGTTATTTTGTCATCCTCACTTATTACACGACCTTCTTGTATTTCATCTAGGAGTTGCTGTTGTGGAATCCATTTTCTAATTGTGTTCAACCATGAAAAATACTGTTTATCGCCAACACGATGCTGCGTCATTAATATGTACTTGTATGACGTATTTAAAAACACACTGTTATCAAAAGGACTACTTAGTTGCATAATTCTTCCATCAACCTTTGAAAACGGTTGTTGTTGCCCAGGATCTCCACACAATAAAAGTACTGGACGAAACAATAGAACATTCAATGTTTTCATTATGTGTTCAAAAATTACTTCTGGAATCATAGAAATTTCATCAATTATAATCAGATCAAAATTTGACAGTTGCCAGTTGAATGTTGGAGACATGTTGCTGTTGACAGGATAATGGAAAGATGCATGCACAGTTTCACAAGTCACTTCAATTGGCAAACTAGCTTTAAAAACTGCAGCAAGAAAACCAGTGGGTGCTGCAACAAGGACATTTGCATCATGCATCACAACATACTTAACAATAGACTTAATGGTGTATGACTATCCACAGCCTGCTTCTCCACTAACAAGAACAGGCTTTTTCCAGTCTACATCTACAATATTTTCAGCACATACAGGATGTGTAAACAGTCTATCACTTTCATCTTCAGAATCACAATCACTATCCGGTAAAGGTGAGTCATTGAAAGCTGGAGTAATGCTCATTTCGTTTTTGCAGTGCTGACAATACATGATTCTGAATTGTTTGTTGTTGTATATCTAAAGTTGATGAATGGCATGTTTCACCTTGCTTAGATTCCAGAGACCGTGGCTGTAATACTTGCATTTGACAAAGAAAGTATGTGTCTGCTAATGTGTGAACATATGCTAAAAATGTCGTTACGTAGTCATCACGATTACCTTCTTTGTGCAGGAAATCTATGATAGCAGAATCACTTTTCCAAAATTCTGGGAAATGATAAATAGCAGCTGCATACCATTGTAAACTTGATGGTACACTATTATGATTTGGGTGTTGCACCTCTGAAATATTTCTATGAGGTTTATGCAACAGAATGTACTGGAAAAAAAACTCAATGTTGAAATATGAAAGCATTTTTAACCCAACCAGCGTAGTACCATTTGAATAGCTTTTTGGCTCTGCTTTCAAATGATCATATTTTCGCAGCCAAGTCAACAATGAGAGCTCATTTAACTCTGTTGGTCGATTTCTGTACTTTTCAGCAACCGTGTTTTGAAGAACTGTATCAGATGAAGGTACGATATATCTTTTTGTTCTACTACAAGACCAAGATATCTTGGTAGAGGAAAGGGCAAGCCACATCTCTGGTTCTGCAGGTTTCATTTGCATAACATACCTAACAGCTGCCTGACCCCCAGAAATATTATAACAGTACAGAGAATCATTACCAATGCCATCTTGCCATTTTGTAACGTAAGAGGTTACATATTTCAGTAGCATTGCTCTATTATCTGTTGTCTGCAAATCCATGGAACACTCAAGAGCAGGTAATACTGTGCTTATATAAGCTCGAAGATTACATCCAAATGCCTCCACAGGATGCTTCAAGTTTAATATAGTCTTGCCATGTACTTGTGAAAAATGAGTTTCACTGGCTTGTAATCTTAGCGATGATGATGCTTTATCAGACTGTTGATATTTGTTAGCAAGATATGAAACATCTGGGTTGTCATCTGGCATGTCCGCCCTTATGTACTTGTATTGAATTTTAGTAATGTCATTTAACCAAATTAGCAAATGTAAATGTACTGTTCCCCTCTTTTGAAACTCAAACCTATAAAAATACGTTTTCACATTAGAGTAATCTTGTTTTGCATTGTAACTAAACACATGGTTTGACCATTTCCTGCTGTTACTGCCACATAAGTAGTCCCTAACGACTTGTGCAAGACTGTGCACAATATGGCATATTTCATATCCAGCTAACTCGGTAGGTTCTTTGCCAGTTTTCATTCTAATATTCTCCAACCACTCCGGAAATGGAAAAGACCACTCAAACGGACTTATGGTTATAAAAACATCAGGTAAACCAAACTGTGCAACAGCATCTAAGACATACCTGTGCTGCCACTGCCAATAAGTTGCAGAAAACGTTTTATTATCTAGTGCCCGAGCAGGAGAACAATTTAACAAACGTGCCGAATTTATAGCACCACTGACAGTTTTGTAAAGCCACCGATCGTAATGAAACTGCAGTAAATCAAAATGTATTGCATAGTCTACAATTTCGGAAAACAATTTGTTACAAAATGATACCTTACTGCTTAAATGCGTTACACCACCAGAAATCTTGCTCTCACACCAATTAGTGAAAGGATACAAATTAGGCCAAATTGCACATTCTAGACCTTGTGTTTGTTGAAAATTAAATAAATTTAAAGACCCAGATGTTTCTAGCAAAGTTTCCCTTAAATGTACATAATGTGAATAACTAGACTCTTCCATCTTCATAAGCAACGTATATGCATTTAGACATTTCTTCTTTTGCCCTTCATGGGTCAATTCTCCAATCTTTTCAACTACTGACTTCTCAGATATTCTTAGCTGAATAGGACAACACTTAACACAATAGCCATGACTATGCCACTCATACTTCGGAAATTGAAGGTAAAAAGGTCTTAAAACTTCAACATCAGATGCAGACAAACACAAAAGCTCACTAGGTATGTTGCTATACATAGGAATGACATACCTCGCTTTCTGACAAACACAGTTTTTTAAAACTGAATTTCTAGACCGCTTAGTAAAGTTGAATGGCATTATTTTACTTTTCAACGAATTACATAAACAACAAAATGTCCAAGAGTTGAAGTTGGACCAAAACTTTAAATCAGAAGATATTTTTAAAACTTCATTAACTCCTGCAACATTAACAACTAAAGGTAAAAACTGTATTTCACTAAAATATTCAGCTTTCTTTACAGACTCACACCTTTTTCTACTTTCAACATTGTGTTTATATCTCGCAATTTTGTCAGCCAAGGCATCATATTCCATTACAACAAATATATTTCTTTTTGCCCAAAATTCTTTGGCATTCTCTCTGCACCACAGATATGCCATCTAATTAACTCTACAACTGTCGCTCCATCTATATAACTCTAATTCAAAGTTATCCAAAAACACAATACTATAATCTTCAACAACATCTTTAACAATTGCATGAATGTCTTAGCCTAAGATTCTTATTAACATTCCAACAAAAGTTAAAAACCGTATCACACACTCATACTTTCAATGCGACATTCCAATACAAAGCAAAAGTAAACAATAAAGCAGCACTATTGTCATAGTACAAAAAAATATTCTAAACGTTGTTGCAAACCCTACAAATATGTATTCAGCACACACCAACTAAGTCTAATACACAAAGACAACAAGTATAGAACTCTATCCAATCATAAATAAACAAAATATTAATGAATACCGAAAACCCATCATAAAACTGTACTAAAAACTACAAATCACAAGCAAACCATCAACAAAACATCAACTGAAATAACTAATAATACCTTCTCGACCTTTACCAATGAAAAATACTTCTTGAAACTGCCAAAACACTCACTGATTGGAAGAGATTCTCTATCACAACCTTTCACAAAGCTTCACTGTCCAAAATGGCCGCACAGATCGAGTACCTGAAATTAACCAATCAAAACCCTTGTTTCTTGGAAGCACCAAATTTCAATCCCAAAAATATTTTAACAGTCACCGAAATTTCCCTTAAATTCTCTGTATTTAATTGTTTTTTCCAATCACAAACCACATCATTAGAATGCGCAGGAAACGACGATTCTTTTCATATCTTTTTTCATGGGTAGTTTTAGGCAATGCCACTTACAGTGTCCTTTCAAAACAAAGTGAAATTTACTTCTCAAAATGGAAAACCGGCCACCAAAACTCTTTAATAACTTAGTCTGTAGTAATGATATATCAACAAGAAGCATATCATTGGAAAGCGCATTTCACAAGCTTTCTTCTGATATGCAATTCATTAAATAAAGCCTTGTTATTTTTCCACATTTTTACACCTTCTAGTGTGACCACTATTTCACAACCAAAATATTGCGTAATAACACAAATTTGTCTCATATGTCTTTCTACAAGAAGTCACACATGCCTAAAACTATATCATTACAAACCTTACAACCTAAGCTTTCTCCCCATATCCTTTTTATTGCCTCACATACTCTGTTTCTCATTTCAAATCTTTCATTTTCATCCAATTTTCAACACTAATTAGATACCAAAATTCATTCCAAAATGTCTTCTACATCTTTGCAGATTTGTCCACCTGCTATAAAATACATATCATTAGAAAGCTCATCATACAACCTTTCTCATCATATCCATATTATCAGCCTAGGTTCTTTTCTCGTAATTTTTCATATTTCATTCTCATGAAACTTTCAACACCAAAAAGATGACAAAATTCATCCCAAAATTGCTTTTAGACTTTTCCCTATTTGTTCACTTGCTATACAATGCATATCATTAGAAAACTTATCATGTAACCTTTCCTCTCATATGCATCTTCTCACCTTAAATACTATTGTTATCAATTTCAATCTTTCATTCTCATGCAATCTTCAATACTAATTAAGATAACAAACTTCATTCCAAAATGTCCTCTGCATTTTGGCAAATTTGTTTACTTGCCATAAAATCCATATGATTAAAAACCTCCTCATGCAACCTCTATCTTCACATACCTTTTATCAGCCTAGACTCTTTTCTTGTCACTTTCAACATTTCATCGTCTTGCAATTCTCAATCCCAAACACATGCCAAAATTCATTACAAAAGCCCTTTGAGATTTTGGCTATATTTCTTTACCTCCTATCCAACACATATCATTACAAAGTTTATGATGTGACCTTTCCTTTCATATCCATCTTCTCACCTTAAATTCCATGGCTCTCAACTTCAATATTTCATTAAATCAAAATCAAGTGAGCTTTTACCCTTTTATTCTACATGAGATTTCCGTTCTCATTGAGCTCACCTTAGGACACC
>JAOBYK010680776.1:0-10298 GCA_025434845.1 Phenganax subtilis
CATGGCCTTTGAAGAAGATCAGGTCAAGAGGAGGGCCTTCACATCAGAGAGTGCAGCTGGAAGACTGATGAGAGTGGATGGTAGTGAATTGGTATGTTTGCAATGTATGTGTGTATGTATGGCATGGAAGGGTATGTATGGTTGCATTGTGAATTGTGAGTGGTATTGTGCATGCAACACTGTGTTGATGAAAGTAAGGCAAAGTAGGTGCAAAGTAAGATAGTTTGCTAATGAAATGAGCACAACACAACAAAACAAGAAAATCCACCCTCCAAGTAAGGGAACACAAGCAAGGTGAATTCTGTGGGGGGGGGCCAAACCAAGGAAAAAACATAGAGACAGTAGTGCAAATTCAAAAGGGTCAAAAAAAAATGGGCAGAGTTTAGTTTACTGGCAATAATTAAAACCAATTATATTTTTGGGCTGGAGGCAATCCCCAAAATCAGGAAAAGGTCAGGATACATCAGGATTGGTCAGGATAGATCAGGATAGCTCAGGACAAACCAGAACAGATCAGGACAGATCAGGAGCAGAGTATTTCCACCACCACCCACTCTCAGGAACATATGGCAAACTGGTCAAGATCAGCCTGGACACATCAGGATGATAGGTGGGGACATGAGCAAGAGTCAGTGGGGATATGTGATGGGGGAGGGTGAGCCTGGTGCTTCATGCTGCCAGGCCTTCATCATCATGGCAATGGACCTCAGGGTCAGCTCAGTGGTGGGGCAATGATGCTGGCTGGGCCAGGCATGGTTGGAGCTATGCCAATGATGATGCCTGGCATAGCTATCAAGGGTGGGGGGCAGAGAGAGAGCAGGAGGAGGAGGTGAACCACCCAGTACCCCCCAGTCATCCACCTCCAAGAAGTTTGCTGCCACTGCCAGAGAGTGAAGTGTTCTGGCAGAGTGAACAGGAAAGCAGGACCAGGTGCACCAGCATGACTCAATATGAGCTGCTGGAATTGGAGGCACTGAGCTGCTTGGAGAAGGACCCTGAACTGAAGAAGTGTGTGAAAAAGTTGAAGGAGAACTGGGGAGCAAGCAGTGGCACAGCCAGGGCAACCAAGAGGCTCATTGAGCACGTGATGGAGCAGAAGAGCTTTGCACCAGGTGATGTGGTGGACTTCAGGACCACTGGCTTCTCCATCCTGAAGCATTGGATGCTTGCAAATAATGACCCATGGAGTGCCAGGCTCAACAAGGCAGACTCAGTCAGGTGCTTCTGCTTTGCATACACCTGTTTGATGCCTAATGGGTGTGTGCACAAGCCTGGGGCAAAGCATGCCTCAAAGACCAATGACCACTGGTGTGCAAAGTGTTCCACATGTACTCGCTGTGGTAAGTATCCAGGCTTGATATGTTTGCTTGCATAGTAACTGTAATCACCTTCTCAGGGCATTGCAGCACTGCAAATGATAGACCCATTGGTAGAAGCCAACCACCTTCCCATGCCATGCCATGGTAGAACCACCTCTCCAAACCACAGAAGCCAACCACCTTCCCATGCCATGCCAGGGTAGAACCACCTTTCCACCAACTGCACAGCCTCAGGTATTGCAAGGTGGCAGTGGCCAGGGAGCTGCCTGAGTTCATCAAGGAGGTTCCAGAGGTCCTGACAGCTGTCCTGATGAAGGAGGGGAAGGGCAGGGCCACCTGTACTTGCACTATGATGGGTGTGGTGGGCCAAAAATGGCAGCACAATTTCTTCACTGTGGGACAGATCCTGAATGTAGCTAGTCTTTTATTGGCTCAGTAATGCATGATAGCAGTGTAAACTTTAAACCAAGGCATGCTCAAAGGTGTGAACATTATCAGTCTAGCTAAGGCAGCCAAGACTGGGGCTGGTGTCGATCCCTCTGCAAAGGGGAGCAAGAGGGCCAAGTCTGGTGACCATGATGGGGAGGCCAGCTGACACACTAAGTCACTAAACAAAACAACTTAAGCCAGTTAGTGTGAATGGAAGCAGTCACACGGGTGGAGCTTTAAAATCAGTAAACCATGATGTCTCACCAGGCTCCTGCTTCTGATGGCCAGACTTCTGAAGGCCTGGGCACTGATGGCATGTGCACCTCAGGCAGTGACTAGAGTCTCCTGCCAGCAAAACCAGCTAACACAAGGCCTGTTAGGGTGTATCCCACCTCATTTGGAACTGCCAGAGGTGTGAGGGAGGGCCCAGCAATGTCACTTTGCCAAGGCTGTTTGGCATTTTGATTTGATGATGGACCTTGCAATGGTCATTATAATGATGTGGGTGTGCCTCTTGTCAGCATGATGCCATGTGCTTGTCAACTTTGACTGCAGCAACTATGCTTTATTTTGGCAAGCAAGACATGCTTTTGGCAAACAGACAGTGTTTGAGGAAGCTGAATGGAGCTTTTGTGCCTGGTCGCCACTCCTGGCTTAGACTGCTGGTGAGGCCACAGGCTGTCAGCAATAACAAATATGTAACACCTCACATCACCAACTGGTGAATGCAATTAAGACACATTACAACACATTTCCAGGAATCCATCATTGTTAAAGGTGAATGCAATTAAGACAAACAACACTCATCTCAATCACCAAATGGTGAATGCAAGTAAGACACATAACACTTCTCCATCACCAAATGGTGAATGCAAATAGGACAACCATTACACCATCATCCTCACCAACATCATACAATGAGAACCAGCCTGTTCAAGAATGTCCAACAGTAAGAGGCTACCAGCCAAGAGTTGTGCTCTCACAGTGGTACTCTCCACTCCTTGCACCCTGCAACATTGCCCATATACTAAGTTACTATAGTTAGGGTGGGTGCTTTTGCATTGCTGACTTTGCTTCTGGTAGTTTGGAGCTTGGTATTCTTGGAGCCATGGACCTAGTGGGAAATGACACCATCCAGGAGGACCAGGACATGATGGCACTTGAAGGAGGCCAACCTGACCACACCTTCCAGCTACCATTTGGTGTGGCCACACTGGACTCAATTCAACAAAGGGCCTACCTTACCCCAGAGGGCTCAGCAGAATGGCTCTTCAGCAGAGTGCATGCCTTTCTTGGCATCCAATCAGAGCCAGGGAGGCTATTGAGGGCCAACCTTGATGGCATCAAGAATGGAATGGAAACACTACAGGTGCCAGTGGAGGAGCTTCATTACAGAGGCAGGCCAAAAGTGGAAGACACAAAAGAAAAAGCTGAGGAAGAGAAAGGGGAAGAGCAAGGCAAAAAAGAAACATGGCAAGAGCATACATGTGAGAGCAGGTGCCTTTTTGCTGTGCTTCTATGGGTATTGAAGAACAGGGCACTGAAGGCCCAGGCCAAAGTCAAAGCATGCACTTTGATCTTGGAGCTGGCTGCAAGGGCTTTGGCTGTGGCAGACTTTAGCAGGCCATTTATGGCAATGATGAGCTTGTCCAATGGCAGGATGACTTACAAGGAATTGCTTTTCTCAGAGCAAGGTGTATGCACAGGCTGGCTAGACTTCCTGGCCAAGTGCCCTCCAGCCATACAGCTGTGGAAGAGGCTTGGCCAGAGATGCTGGCTAAACAGATGCATTACCAGCTCCTTGGAGACTCCAACCTTTGGTGACATTTGGCTGTTTTTGGCTTACCTGTGGTGCCACCCCAAGCAAAAGGTTGGTGGCAACAACCTCTGGAGATCCTTGGGGCAACATGTGCTGGTGGAGTTTGTTTGCAGAACTGGGCTATTGCTCAAGGAGGTTGCAGTGCAGGCCAGCCATGAAGCCATTAGACACCTTCCAGTGCTGCAAACTAAGCATGGCCATGCCAGAAAAGTAGCAGACCCTGTGAACAAGGTCCTCCTCCTATGGAAGTTGAGAAGGGAGAAGATTGAGAGGAGGAGGGTGGCAAGAACCCATGAGGAGTTGGGTGGTGATACATCCAGAATGCTAGTATATGAAGCATACCTGGATTGCTTGCTGCACAAAAAGGCTTTGGAGCAAGGATTTCCTTCAACAACCCAGGTGTCAGTGTCTTGGGACCCAAGCACCTATGGGGGCAAGGAGATTTTAATGTCCATTGTGTATGCTCCTCATGCCAGAAGGGCTGCCTATCTTATGTCCCAGCAGATGGTTAGCACCATGATCTCTGAGTTAGACCCAGAGCTGCTACCCCTGGCCAAGCAGAGGAAACTGACCAGAGTAGAAGGCTACAAAGAGATCAAGGGCCTCTCCTCTGCTTTGGAGTCCATAGGGCTGAGCCTGAAGAGCTTCATGGTTCCAAGCAATGTGATTTGCAGGCCACTGAAGCCTTCTGAGTACAGGGTCGAAGGAGCTGGAGGAAAGCACTATATTTTTGAAGAATCTACCCAGCAAATGGTGCCAGAAGTGCCAGATGATGTTGAGATTAGTGCCCTACCATGCCTGGTATCTATCAGCGACCAGGGTCCAAACATCATTGGAGCTGTAAACTATTTGCAATACCATGCAGACCATGCACTCTTTTTCCACGCCCAATTTGACCCCTATCATAGAGCCTGGAATGACATCAAGTTGTCTCTCAGGAGGTCACTTTGCAATGGTTGGAGGGTGGTCTTGGAAATGACATTGGTGTGCAATTTGAATTATGGTCCCTATGGGAGCTCCTCCTGGTTTTGGAAGAAGAAGGCCAGGTTAGCTGACTTTATGTCAACAGAGACAGCCTTTGGACCTTTGTGGCAGAAGTATTTGCCAAAGATCTGTGCAGAAAGAAGGATCACAGAGCCTTCTGATCCTGGTGAGGCCCAGACCATGTTTGACCAACTCATGGAGCTTCAGAATTTCACTGACAAGGGGCCCCTCATCAAACTGATGAGGTGGTTTTCCTGGTTTGAGTCGATGGTCTTTTATGATGGTGAGTTGCAGGCCACCAAAATGGTCCTGGAGCATGCACAGGCTGGGGCAGAGGAAGGGTCTGAGAAGGAGGTGGAGGAAGGACCTGTAGCTGCCAATGCAGACCACAAACAGGAGTTGAATGAGCTCAAGAAAAGAAAGGGCACTTGGAAGCTGGCACCTGAGCTGATCTGTGACAGGACACTTGCTGTCAAGGATGTCATCCTTTCTGTGGGGAAGGCCACCTGGCAAACCTTTGCTGCCAGAGCCAGGGATTTGGTGTCTCCAGAGCACATTTTGGAGTACAACATCAGTTGTTCTGGCAAGCAGTACTGGAAGCATGAACTGGTAGAAATTCTGCACACCTCCTTGAATGATCGCAGGCACCTGGCACATTTGGAGACTAGGTACCAGACTCGTGAGAATGTTGTGGTGTGGCAAGTTGACTTGATGGAGAAGCTCCTAGAACAAAGGGCGATGAGTTTGTGTGCATACCACACCCTCCCACCACTGAGCTTCAGCCATGTGTTGGCACCCAGTGCAGAGGTGTCATTGCAGGCCCACAACCTGGCCAACCAACAGTGGAAGATTTTGTTGGAAGCAGAAATGGCTGACAATGAAGGCGCTGATGTACAGCCATTGTCATTCCTACACTGGAGAAAGAACCCATTTGTGAGGCTGGTTTTCATGGCCTTTGAAGAAGATCAGGTCAAGAGGAGGGCCTTCACATCAGAGAGTGCAGCTGGAAGACTGATGAGAGTGGTGGCACAAACTCTGGGAGATTCGAGGGTCATCGAAAATGTCCATCAATTTGGCAGGGACTTGTTCAGACAGTCCAAAGCCAATTCCTTTGCCAACACTACAATCATGGCAAACTGCCTCAGATCAAAGGTGCTTGAAGGCAGGAAGGTGGACTGCATTGGTGCAGAGACTATTGAGAAGATCATTGGAAAGCAGTGGCAGCCACAATTCAAGGGCAATGTCAACAGTAGCTTAAGGAGCTTTGGCAAAAAGATGCCCAAAAGCATACAGAAGCTGATGCAGCCACAGAGCAAGACACACTCCTGGCCAACTCCAGGACCACACTCTTTGTTCCAGTCTTGTGCTGCTGGTCAATGGCTCTTCTCTTTCTGGGGTAGCAAGACTGGACAGTTTGCTGGGTACAATGTGAACTCTGCCTGGCTGACTTGCTTGGCAAGGCCAGGGAGCATTTTGGCACAAAAGTCCACAGGCCTCTTATTGAAAGTGGTGGCTGGGGCAGAGTTTGGCTTGTTAGCTGTGACTTTGCATGTTGTCCGGCATGGTGGAGGTGATTCCCTTTATCTCTGCGACCCCAGAAGAGAGAGCATACAGTGGCATCACATATTTGACCTTGAAGACTGGCTTGAGTTGCAAGTGGCACCAATCTTGACCAATGCTGTGAGAGGACCCATAGGGTGGAAACAAGAGGGCTGCCCTTTGCCTTTGGAAGCAGCCCCTTTGATCTTTGGGCATCCATTGACACACAGTCAGATGAGGAAATTGCTGCAGGAAGTGACAGGCCAAGAGATTGCAGGGAACTATGCAAAGGCAAAGCTGCACCTCCAGCTAATTGAAGCTGTGGTGCCAGAGGAGTTCGTTGAGCAAGCCAAGAAACACATTGAAGAGAAAAAAAAGGAAGAGAATTATGACACTGATTTGTCTGAGGTTGTATCAGAACTAGGCAAGGAAGCAGACAATCAGAATGACTTGAAGGACTACAAGGACAAGAAGAAAAAAAGGCTCAGAAAATTGATGGCAAAAAAGGATGAGCCCATTCAAGGAAGGAAGAGAGAAAAGGCCAAGGCCAAAGGAAAGGCCAAGGCCAAGGCAAAGCCCAAAGGGTTTCTGAGGTCTTTGATCAAGATGGCCAAGAAAAGCAAGGCCAAAGAAGATGCAGAGATGAAGGAAGTAGAGGCAATGCGAGTGCCAATTGACTCAGAAGAGGAGCAGCCATCAAAAGCTGAAGATATGCCAGCCCAGGAGGCCCCAGCTGCTCCTGCTGCTGGCAGTGAGGTTGAGGGTGGTGGTGGTGAAGGTGGTGCCTCATCATCAAGGGCACCACCTGCAAGGGCAGCCAGGAGGAGGTCTCCTGAGGAGTTGCTGGCTGCTCTCACACCACCAGGGTGCAAGCTTGGTGTGTCGTTCCAAGACCACAGGTTCACATCTGCATGGAAACATGACCACAAGGAGCTTGCAACACCCTTCGACAAGAAGACCTTCAGCAGGACCTTTGTGGAAAGAAGGACCTGGCAGGAAGCTTTGGCCTTAGTGCACCAGCACAACTGGCAGAAGTGGGAGTTGCTTCAGCACAAATACCCTTTGGAGGGAGGGCAGAGAAGACAAACCCCTGGTGATTTGGATGATGCTGTGGTGGAGCAGCTTCAGGAAACTATAAACAGCCTCCCACCTGTCACCAGGTATGCTTGAAAGGCCATTTGAAAAGGCCCATTTGAAAAGGCCTTCTGCAAAGGCACATTTGAATGATAGTTTGAAGCCTGTTGGCTGCCAAAGGGCATCAGCAGAAGACAAGCTTTGCCAGAAAAATAATACCACTTGTGCCATAACAGGAATACTAGATGAAAGTGTTTGCAAGGGCTGGTGCTGTGAAAGCATCACTGTGTCTGTGTGGGGGACACCCAGTGTTTGCAAGGGCTGCTGCTGGTGAAAAGCATCACAGTGTGAGGTGTGCCCAGTGTTTGCAAGGGCTGCTGCTGTGAAAGCATCACTGTGTGGGGGTGTGCCCAGTGTTTGCAAGGGCTGCTGCTGTGAAAGCATGAACTGTGTGGGGGTGTGGCAAGTGTTTGCCAGGGCTGCTGCTCACTTTGTGGGGGTGTGACCCAGGGTTTACTGGCTGCATATTCTGAAGTTCCCTGCTGGTGCCTTTGTTCTTTTGTTCTCTACTAAGGAGGCTGTTTGTTTTCTTGCAGTTTGTGCTGTGTGCTGGAAGTATCTTTGTTTGTGCTGTGTGTGCTGTGTGCTGAAATCTCTAGCTCAGATCTGTGCACTCAGGACAAGGAACTAAGGTGGTCATCTGGCACACTTGTTTTTAAGATTTGTGTTTTGATATGGCTTGGTTTTTCAAATGTGTTTAATTTAGAGCCAAGAAGAGTGGATTGCTTGGTTTTTCGAATGTGTTTAGAGCCAAGAAGAGTGGATTTGTTGTTTGGTACTTGTTTGCCCTGCAGGTGGCAATCATCTGTGCTCTGACAGTGACAGCTTCAAATTTGGTGAAAAAATGTGCTCTCAGTGCTGCATGGGTAGAGGGACTGTGTGGGAGTTGATGCTCTGATTTTGTCAGGTTTTGCCAGTTTTAGGATGGAAACATAAGATCTTACATTTTCTGATCTTTTCCTGGCTGCATTAGAGCAGTCCCCTACCAAAGAGGCCCTCAATGTTCACCAATGAAACTTTAGATAGACTTCTATTACTTTTTCATTTTACCAGGGTCTTTGTCGAAGAATTGCTTCAGGTGGGTCCCGTTCAAAAGAATTTGATCCTGCATTGTTGACACATTGGAGTCCAAGCAAAAGCACAACCGGCTGTCTCGTTCAGACAGTTCTTTCATGCACATAAAGCCCAAGTGTTTGTATGGTGGCCATTTTGTACTGCAATCACATTACATTTCTTCTGCCCGGATCTGGAAGTGAAGTTGCGCAGGGTAAAACTCAAGTTCCTGAGGTGTGCATTGGTTGTGTATTGGGCACGCTCACTGGATCTAAGATTGTGGGGTACTTTCAACTCTTTCAACAGAAGATCTTAGATCCAAGATTTCCGCGCGTGAAACACTGGCACATTCAGGATTCAACGTTGGATTATGTTGGATTCAATAATTGCTTTTGAGAGCCCCCAACACTGATAGATCGATCTAGAGATGCACCCGTACAATATTGGCACAGTCCACAAGTCGAACCAATTCTTTTCTTGCATATCTGCAGGTCAGCGAGGGGATCTGGGTGGCCCACCAGGAAGACGAGCAAAACATGAGATTTATGAAATTTTAGCCAACATCCAACCATCGAAGAAGGTTTAATTGGGGGTACCCCACACACACAAATATATATATATACACACATACCGACGGGTGCATACGCATATCCCAAGGCGTGGAAAGTTCAGAAAGACTGGATGCACAAAGCCAGCGACCGTCGCAAGGTCGACTCAACTCCCGGCCTCCGCCATCAATGACGACTACTGCGATTGTGAAGATGGCAGCGACGAGCCAGGTACCGCAGCTTGTGCTTCTGACCGGCCCCTTGGTCAAGCACAAGCCGCTTGCATAGTAGCGATGGCCTCCAACCTAGTAGCTTCTTGCTACTAGCAGTAATCCTCCAACCTACTATCAGCGATGGCCTCCAACGTGCTAGCGGTGGCCTTGTTCCCAGTAGCAAAGGTGCCGGCTAGCCGTCGTTGTAGGTTGGAGGCCATTGCCAGTATGTTGGAGGTGTTGTGCGGCACACGATGCATCACCTAAATGCAGAAGGATAGCGCCATGTTGTGATGGTGTTAAAACACCTTGTGCCTGAGAATGTGAACATATTTGCTCATTGAGGTGGTTTTATTGCTACAACAAAGGTGGCACTGCTCGGTATATCTATGCATCACGCTCCTTGGTTCCATTGATAAACGAGCAGTGCCACCATTGCAAGACGGATGCTTTGCTTCACGAGGAGTTGGAGATGGTATTTGTGACTGTTGCGACGGATCCGATGAGTGGCAACGACCAGGTGTTTGCCGCGATGTTTGTGCTGAACAGGGGCAAGCACGGAAGGCAGGTCAACAGGGGCAGTGCCGCTTCAACGGCGCCAATCCCATGTGGCCTTTGCGCTGAGCTGTGAGGCGCGCCTGGAGAAGAGACGCTCAGAGATGCAACGTGGCATTGAGATGAGGACTGCGGCCCTTTCATCTATGCAGGCTGAGGCACAGACGGGGAAAGTAGGGGGATGTTGGGATTCAGATATGGCCAAGCGCCAAGCCGAAGGCAAGAAACCAAATCAAGAGAAATGCACACAAGAAGCCAAAGCTCCTGGTAGCGTTCTTGTTCCTAGCAGTAAGGCCAGGAGCCCCTAGTGGCGTCCTTGCTCCTAGTAGCGATGCCCTTTGCTCCTAGTAGCGGAACGAGGCCAAAGTCTCGCAAGACGAAGTCTTGCGGCTGGAAGCTGCGAAGGAGCCCCTGCTCAAAAATCTCAAACATTTGGAAGAGCTTCAGCGACAAGCAAGGGCAGCTGCGCAACAAGAGGCCGGTGATTTGGAAAGCACACGCCTCCGCGAAGAAAACCTTGTTGCATCTTGTTGCTGGAGTTTCTTTGTGATACAAGGGTGGTGATTTGATGTGATTTCTTTAATGAGCAGCGGCAGGGGTGACTAAATCCAGTATGATGAAAGGTCACGTAATGATGTTGGATGTGGTGGTTCCTGATGTGGTGAAGTAAATTAGAATAAATAAAGCTATTAGAAACAAGTGCATC
>JAOBYK010680887.1:0-28877 GCA_025434845.1 Phenganax subtilis
TGTCATAAGCGAAACAACAGAAAACCAGACTGAATATAAAACAAAGTGGTCCATAAAATTCATAACAGCATCGAAAATTTGCAATTGCATTTTGGCGGTGATCACCCACCATAACTTCGCTGGCGCAACTTGGAAGACAGGCTAAATTTTTATATTAAACTATGCCGGGTATATCCGTGGTCCTCGGTAGTATAGTGGTGAGTATCCCCGCCTGTCACGCGGGAGACCGGGGTTCGATTCCCCGCCGGGGAGGATTATCTTTTTAAACTCTCTTACTTCTCCTGTGGGCGAATAAACAATTATTTTGCCAACTAGTCTATAATAGCTTTGTCTTTCTTTCGTATGGAAAAAAAGGACACGTTTCCCGAGTCAAAATATCGATAAAAAGAGAAGTTTTTCGTTTTGACATTTTCGTACCCAATTTCCGTACCGCGAATGCCTGTCTGCGGGCTATGTACTGCCCAGAATGCAGGCGAGAATTGTTGCCGTTCGATCACAGACGTATATACATCTGGACTGCTGGCTTCACTGGGCGTGGGTTCGATCCAATTTAGTGCACGAGACCAAAAATATTATCAGCTCAGGAACGAGATTGCTCGATGGATTAACGCAAAGTTTTTGCCGGCCCACATCTGTTCTAGTAGAAATTTACAAGAAAGGTAGACGCAAAAACAAGAAAAACTGAGAATGAGAATATTAGACAGTTTCATACAAGCAAAAGTTAGCCAAAGTAATCCGAAAATTTTCATCTAAGAGTGCGAGCATCTTTGATAAGTCTTCGATCAATCCTCTTTGAATTGTAAACTTACCTTTCGAAAAGATTTCAATATGAAGTAACTGAAATACTCATGCAGTCAAACATGCAAGTACTTGAAAAAATACTTGTGCCATTTTGTACACGTACCGATTGCTTGGGTACATTCCGGAAGCTATATTTTCCGCTAGATTTGTGATTTGCACAACTACCTCCAGAAATGCGTAGCATACTACGGAACCTTAGCACAACTATTTACAAGTTTTACAACACGACTACTCCAGCGCATGCGTATCAATCATCTTCATCGTCATCGACATCATCGCCATCTTCACCCTCGCCCTCAGGCTCCTCTTGTGCCGCTTTGGCGGCGAGTTCTTCCTCAACCGTGGGATCATCAATTTCCGTGATCTCTGGGCCCAGCGGGTATTCTTTCATCACCGGGGGTAGAGGGGCGGGTGTGTACCCATGTGGGCTGTACTTCTGACCCCAGCCAATGTAAATATTTTCAAATTTTCTGAGATGAAAAATTTATCAAGTGAGAATTGGAATATCGAAAATCTCACTAGCTACCATGAGTTGTGAGTTTCATCTGTTCGCAGTTTCACCTGCAAATTCAAATGAATTAAAATCTACTTACGTGCCATGAGCAAAAGCGTAGGCACCAGGCCATCGGTTTGATCTCATTGCAACCACAGCATATTGGGGGAGAAAATTTGAAGAAAGATACGGCGTCCATGCTGGCATGCCATTTACATCTGCAAGAAACGTATAAAAGACAGTAGTGGAAATGAATATTGAAAACTAAAAGGTTGAAAGAGGGCAGTATGTTATTCAATGGAAATACTTTGGCTCAATCTCCAAACCGTATTTCCATTGAATATGTCTTCACTAAACTAACTAACCATCATCTTCATTGACGGAGGCTAATAAAGGAGGTCCAGACTCGGGCCGAGGTTCCTCGTTGTCTTCCTCGTCCACCTCAGCCTCGTCATCATCAAAATCATCTTCGTTTTTCATTACAGGATTGTGCCAGAGACAACGACCCTGCGTGGGAGATTGAGAACGATCTGATACGAGAGAAAGCAAGGAAATCATACTTATTCTCATTTATCTGTTTTCATCACATACAAAAGATTACACATATCATGAAAATGACTAACATCGTTTGCTCAAGAAAACTGCGATTTGACCACAATCTACTGTTTCAAAATGGCGCCTAGTGAAAACCACTAGACCGCATAATTGTACTAATTTATACAATACTCACCTGGGGCAAAATATTCATACAATGATGTACCCAACTGTTAACTGAGGTGTCCATCAACTCTCGCGGGTTGACACCGTCAAATTCTGGGTTAATTACGTACGTCTCACGAACTATAAAACAGATGAAAACTCCTTAAAAAGGTCGAATACTAAAATTACACTCGAAGCTCTATTGTCAAACCAATAGATTCTAACCTACTGAGTGATAATGTGCTTCAATGCTCCATCACTGCCTAAAGGACATGTTACACGATGCAAATTATCGTGCAACTTGCTATGCAGTTCTACTCAAGAAAGATGGTAAGTCGCGAAAAATGCAGAATATGTGTTGATAACCTCATATAAAACATTAGCGGGGTGTAATGAAGGCTCACGTTTGACAATTTTCTATCACTCAAGAGTAGAATTACATAGCGAGTCGTAAGAAAATAGCATCTTGAACGCAGTTTTAATGTCAGACAATTTCTCTCGTCAGGGTGAGTGTAATTCTCGCTCCGTAACGGACTAGCTAAACTACCCACCACCTTCCCTGTGTTAACCCATTGAGTAGCAAGACGCACTAACTAGTTACCAACCTTCTTCTTCCTCCTCTTCCTCTTCATCTTCGAAAGCGTAGTATCCCGCAGGACTGATGTGGGTGCCAGCCGTGATGCGAGCAATCTGAGCACGGAGTAAATTCGCCTCGTTACCAGGAAATGGAGGATAGCTCACGACCTTAAAACCAAGTAGCCAATGTAGAATATCATTTTAAGATTTAAAACATGCCCTTTTGACTACTATATCGATCATCTATGCTTGGGACAAATTTGAGAAGGT
Organism: Phenganax subtilis; assembly: GCA_025434845.1. NCBI lineage: Eukaryota > Metazoa > Cnidaria > Anthozoa > Malacalcyonacea > Clavulariidae > Phenganax > Phenganax subtilis. Next base: position 2,840 of record JAOBYK010680887.1, read on the forward strand.
TATAGGGACATGACTGGGAACTTTGAAAAATATCACCGAGGCGCCTTTATAACACAAACTTTTCAAATTTTATAACACAGGTGTCTCTGATGTAGAAATGACTTTTTTTTGCTCTAATATTTCGATTATTACAACGAAACACCTGTTGATATACTGCTGCTTTTTCTCATAAACTTGTAACGAACAAGAGAACAAAGGCACAACATACCGGAGCATCAAGTCTCCCAGTGAAGAATTTTTTAATCTGTCTAGCAGCCACGATTTCCGCAGGCGTAACATGAGGTAGTTTGATCCAGTCACTCGCGTCTAGAAGAGAAAATTGAAGAATACATTTAAAGTTTGTTTTTGTTTTGACCTACAAAATTAACTATGGGCTTCACAGGACGACTTCAGATGTGATAATTTGCTGTAAAAAACTGTCTTTGCATCGTACGTGATAGCAAATGCAAAAACAATTGAGAATAAGTTTAATTTGCTTGCTCTTATAAATCGTTAGGTAGATAGATGAATCAGTTCTTAAACCTCACGCCATGATAATAAACTTCATGTGAATTAAATTAAGTTTTACAACGGCAAAAAAAGTTATGTAAAAGGAAATCTAAGTTAGTGAAAATGTTTACAGAAGTATTTACATAGATAAAGAAAGCTCACTAAAGCCTCTTTTCCACTAAGCGGAATTTTTCGTGAGAAAAATAAATCAAACAACGCGGTTGGTTCGCTTCGCTGCGAAATATATTGCTAGCCAATCGGTTTGGTAGATTTATTTTCCCTGCAGAAAATTCTGCCTAGTGGAAAACAGGCTTAATACTCACAAGTAGTCGTAGCGAAATAGATGTATTTATTCGTTCCAGTTCTGTACTCTTCTTTTGGAATCACGGGGGGTGGAACCCACTTTGGCTTGGGGGTGAGGTCCTCGTCTTCATCATCTTCTTTATCCTCATCTGAAATTATGCATGTTTAAAAACGAGAAAACTGTTCACGGAGAAAATTTAGCAGTAAACCATTTCAAAACAAATACTGACAAAAAACAAATGAGTGTGGGAGATATACTTTGGAAATTGAATGTCAATCTACCATGCTGGTGAAGTTTGTGCTGGTCCATTGCCAATCACGACAAAGCGCAAAGAGCAAAGCAGATAAAGGAAATATTTCATAAAGAACAAACTTGACATATCAACACAAACCATCGTTTTTTTCTTCCTCTTTTTCTTTTAATCCTTCCTCCTCTTCTCTTGCTCTCTAAAAGGATGAAAAAAAGCATTTCAAGATAAATATCTTTGACATTACAGCACTTTTATGGCACGGTGTTGCTGTAAGATAAAATTTACCATTTCTTCGTCTTCTTCTTCTTCTAGTCCTCCCTCACGATAATCAACCTCAGCTATATAATAATTATTCTCTAAACCAAATATTTTACCTGCAAAGTAAAACGTTTGATAAAGACTACAGATGAATTGTTTGGGAGTTGAAAATACAGTTTAAAAAGAACCAATAGAATTAAGTTGAAATGCCATTGTTTGAAAAAGATCGTATTAAATGATTGAAACAGAGAAGAGAATTTACCCCAAAATCTAACAGTCTGAAGTGGTTTGGAGTCAACAAGAGTTTTTAAGGACAGCCATATTTTGAACATTTCATCTTGGGATAATGCAACAGATGCTTGTTCAAAATAAAAATGCAAATCCATCAAATTCGGTAGCGCAGTTTCTAATTCTTCATCATTTTCAACTTCGTCTTTGTCAGGATCTCTCTGTGAAAATGCAAACAAAGTTGTTGTTGGGTCAAGTAGAGCAATGTAACCAATTTATGTCCAATCATTTTACTTCATAAAAGATGGCTCTTATCTTTTATCTACAATGTTGAGACAGATCTAGAATGCAGTTAAATACCTCAAAAAGACTTTTAGTAAGAATGGCTGTGGATAGCATCATCACATCTGTCTCTCTAGTACTCTCTTTTGCATTTTTCTGGATAAAATAATTATAGATTTGAGATTAAATATTTCTAATTGTATATCAGAAATTGTATACTGTTTTATTGCTAATTGTACACTGTTCATTCATTATTTTTCTGTCTGCCTGACTAATAATGGTCTAATTTTGCATTATGTTTTATGAATTTAGAAGTCAGATTATTGGAGACTTTATCTCTGCCTGATCACTCCAGCCGGAGATAAAGTTGCCAAAGCAACTTGACGCAAACTTAGTCTTGTACCTGAACACTGGCATCAAAATTGCCCTGGTCAGTGGGTTGAGCAGCAGTCTCCTTGCACTCTGCACTGATATCTTCAAATATACCTAGACAAGAGTGACACATTGTAAGCTTTCGACAAACATTACCCTAGAACTTGCAAGTCACGTATAAAAGTGTTATGAAAATATAAAACAAAAAGTACATAAATTTTATACAACACAATAAATTTACAAACCAACAGCATTTTCAGGACGTTCGTCTAACAATGTCGACAGTACTTTGCTAAAATGTTCATACCTTTAAAATAGAAGCACAACTAAAATATAAAAACACACCAGTCGAAATGTCCCACTCAAAAAATTTAGCGTTTATTCAGCTGGAGAAATCAAAAACTTACAACGAAGAATTAGTAGCTCCATCTTTCTTCTGCAGATAATTCCTAGCTTCTATAAGTTCGTAGGTGTTTGATAATTCTTCTTTATCTTCGCCCATTTTTGAGCACTTCACTATTGTAAATTGATTTTAAAAGGCATCGTTACCGTGGCAACTAATTAACGGTCAGCGACTCGACTACAGTGGGCTCACTAGCGTTGTTACCATGACAACTGATGAAAACCGGTTTACGATAATCTACGGAAAATCTAAAACGAGTCTGCTATTTCTTTTGTCGATTGCTTCTTTTCTTGTGTAAAATATTACGCTAGTTTAGGGATTGGCTCTTTTTCGTTGAAAACTACTTTTGTTAGAAATCGGCTTGGTCTGATTCAATTACATCTTCCGATCTACTCGCAACGGATTCAGTTGTCGTGGCCTTTTGAAAGATTGACTACAATTTGGATTACAATTTGACACATCATGTATCAATATACGTCTCAAATATAATTTGATACATTTCATAATATATACCATAGATATATATTGATGCATTAATATAATGTCTCAAATATGACTTGATACAATAAATATTAATATATGTCTCAGCTTTTACATCAGTTTCTCTTCCAGTCGAAGATGACCAAAATCTGTCAAAGCATCACTGACCCTTGCGACCAAGAAGAAAAAAAGAAGACTACCAGTGTTTGGTTCCAAAATTAAACATTTCAGCGAAGGCATTTAAATAATTTCCAGGTTGTTTTGTGTATAAATGAAAAAACTTTAGCGAAAAGGCAAACGTCAGTAAAAAAGAAATTGTCTGGTGCCGTTGGAATAATTTCGTAGTTAGTAACAGTAGAGACGTTAAGATACCGCTATTTTGCGTGGAGGGCTGCGGGTAGTGTTATTTTTAATCAAAATATCTGGCAGACTTCTTCACGTTTATTTCCACATTTTCTTCCAATTTATTGCAGACCAGGCCTGATTGCAGGCTATAGTTTTCTACAAAAGGCAATAGAAGTTAATTTATTTAGACGCACACATATTGCAGAAAATCAACACGAAAAATCAAGCTACTTGTACACGTTACAAAAAATTGCGAAATCTTAACCTCTTCAGTATTCAATACCGATGGAAATTCAGTTTCTGCGAGTCCGGGCTGGAAAAATTTCAAGCTGCAAGGCTCAGGTTAGATCATGGTTATGGATCAAAGCTGATAAAACATAATATTTAAATCTTCCCGACTGACTTGATAACAGTTTGTTTGAGCTCTTGTGAGATAGCCATTCGTAATAACCAGTTTTTCTGGTAAACGTCAACTGTGCATTACTGGTTTCAATCGTCATTGAAGTACATTCTTAGTAAGATAGTAACATATCGAATATCAAAAAAGAACCCCAGAAAATTGTGGAGCATAAGCTAGTTATTATTGTAGCTTTAAAATGGTGAAAAATAAAGTATGTAGCAGCCCAGGACCACCAGGCCAAAGCATTGAACTAAGCCAAGCTAACAAAGGTTTGTGCAAAAAGAGTTATTCCTTTCGATAAACTTGTTTATCGGGTACAACAAGTGCGATTATTGTATACCTAATTTTCATCTCGCTACACGTTTGAATAATTTTGCAGTCTTGGCGTAAGCAGCCTTTTTGTCATATAACTGGAACCGTATGCGGCCAAATCGCATCAAAATTGTACGCAGTTTCGATTGCGCAAGATGTCATTAAGTGAACCTGATATAGTGATATACATAGTAGGAAATGTAAAATAAATACAAGCAATAATCACAGACAATAGAGCTGGTGATGACCCCGCATTTGATTTCGTCGGCGGTTTTCTCCGCTCTTTTGTCAGTAATCAATGAAGAAAACGATTTTCATTAGATAACACTCATTAATGAACACTGACAATGAAATCAGTAATACATTGCCGATGAATAATTAAAATAGGTTTCGCCGGCTTTGGCTTCGGTCAATGATCATTGGACCGGGGACAAAATATTGCATCCATATTAAATCCTCCTTTCAGATAAAGCTGATATACTGCAGAGAGATTAATTGAAAGCCTGCATGGTTCTCATAAGCTGCCGATGATCGGCGACATTCATTGTCCTTGGTCGCTGATGCTTAAACTCTTTTGTCTAGCTCTGATAATTTTCGTATCCAGTGATCAAATACCAAGAGGGCCGCCGGCATCGGCGATATATGAGAACCAATGTGATTTCGAGCAGGGTTACCAGTTCGGTTGAAAAGTTATACCAGCTGATACGCAAGTGTTTAAATCGGAAGGTTTAAACTCGCCTCTGCAAGTTGGGGGCAAGGTCACCCTGTCCACCAAATTTTTGGACAGCAGCATAAATAAGTTCACTTACTCTACTACACAGTGAGCATTGAAGATTCAATATCGCATATTATTGTGCTGTTTATTCTAAATTCAAGTGCATGAAATTTGAAATGAACAGTATTCAAAGAACCTTGCAGTGATCCAGCACAAAGGCACAAATACGGGTATTTGCAATTCAAATCGCAAATAAAAGTTACTCACCCACAGCTACAGGCAATAGACCAAGAACACCGTAGCAGCTGCCCAAAGAGCGTCGTACGTGCTTCGTAAATCAAACTTGAAAGTAAGTGAGCAATAGAGCAATATCGTAAGTACATTTTACGAGGATAGGAGCGGTGAACTACAGCACAATTCGTTGTAATTTTCAATTCTTTGTTATATATCACGACCATTGATCACAACATAATTGCGTGCATGACGTTTGTGATTGTAACATTTTTTACAACCAGGTAAACGAATTTAAGACATGTAAACGAGAATTACGGTCAAAACTGGGCGAAACGCTGTACTTTGCAAGTAAAAAGGAGCTAATTTTAAAATTTTATTAAATTTAAATTTTATTCAATTTGAAATTCAGTGGAGTGTTAAGAAAAACAAATATTCGAATAATAAATACAGAATTTTCACATGCAAATGCACATGCGAAAATTTGATGAAAGCTGACGACGAATTGGGTATGAAATTTAATCTTACCTTCGACTTATTGCAACAAGCAGCATATGCTATAGAAGGAGAGAGTGTGATTCTGATTCAAAACTATAAACTTTAGGTATGTTGTTCTTAAAACTTTACCACAGTCTCTATACTCGCTCTAGGGCTTCTTTGTTAGCCATATAACTGTTCATTAAAATTGCGCTCACAGTCGGTGCCAGACAAGGCTGATCTTTGCCCTTGTCGCTAAATACAACGCAACGCGCATCCGAACTATTAAAGAGCAACAGTACAATTTATTACCGTTAATACAGGCAGCTGGAGTCGGGCCGAAGAATAAGCTTCAGTCGTATAGCATTTAATTTGTCATATGTTGGAAAACTTTCTCGTTCATGTTATATAGTTATGGGTAAAACTGTGGACGAAATTCTGGAGCAGATTGGGCAAATGGGTCGTTTCCAAATCTCACGACTCACGATGTTTGCCTTCATCATGTTTCCTCCGACGTTTCATCTTCTCAACATGTTTTTTATCGGCGCCGAAGCCCCGTGGCAGTGTGTTGAGAACAGTACGGTGTGTAAACTCAACGGAACATTTGTAGCTGGTGATGATAATTATGATTTTCGATGCAAGATAAACAGAAGTGAATGGGAATTTGCAAAATATGAAGGGCCTGACGATTCTATCATTAGCGAGGTTAGCAACTAAACGAACTTCAAAAAATTAAAAAGTTTTTCTGCTGCAATGGTTTGGTTTTCATACATTGAAATTCACCGGCGATGTTTTTCGATATATTGTCAATGAACAATGAAGTAGAAAATGATTACGAATAGACAAAATATTTCACTCATCAATTAGCTATCACCGACAATGAATTGGGTAAGATATCGACGATGATCTAAGATTTATTAGAATCAATATTTAAGTATTTCCATAAAAACGACTTTTAATCTACTTCAAAGCTTTAAGTCAGCGATAAACTCTCACCTTTTTAATCTATTTCAGTTTGACTTAGTTTGTGGTGACGCAGTCTATGGTTGGCTAGCTAAATCTATGGTCTACATTGGCAAAGCAATTGTAACAATCCCTTTGGGTATAATCGCAGATCGCTACGGTCGTTTAGTGACACTCTACCCCAGTGTGCTACTTATAGTAATAGTCGGCTTCGCTTCGGCGTTCGCTACAAAATATTGGCAGTTCTTAATCTCCCGTTTCGTCGTTGGTTCCGTAATCTATGGAGTGTATTTTCCTCTCTTCATTTTGTCCGGTGAATTTGTGGGCCCGCACTATCGTCCGCTGTCCCAAAGCGTCATGTGGTTCTCCTTCAGTATTGTGTTACTATGTCTGGCTTTGATGGCATTCCTGGTGAGGACATGGCGAACACTAATGATACTATGCACTGCACCTTGGATTTTTGTTCTCGTGTTTTGGAAGTGAGTTTGTTTGGCAACGCAATGATTAAACTTATCAATAATCAACAAATATAATCGCTAATCAAATAGTATAATCAATACTCAAGCAACATCATTAACCAATATCAATATTCAATATCATCAATAACCAATCGATATTAATAATCATGAAATATGATCAAGAATTAATGCTTTTATTAATTGTCAACGGATATGATCGATAATCAACCAACGTTATTAATAATCAACTAATTTATCACCAGCAATTAATCTTTGAAATTTTTTTGTGCTCAGATTCACTCCCGAGTCAATACGCTGGTACATGACTCATGGTAAGATGGAGAAAGCTGATAATTGTTTACGCGAGATTGCTAGGGTTAACAAGAAAGAGTACCCTGACGAAATGCTCAAGATACCTCCAACGTCTACAAAAAATCTCAGTTGTTTTGCACTTTTCTCAACTTGGAAGTTGGCACTTGGCATTCTTGTACAATGCTTTGCTTGGTAATGCCCAATAGCTTATTGTCCTCAGCAGTTTTGTATTCTAAAATGCCATGACTAGCCGACACTTTAAAAGAGTGAAGGAAAAAAAATTTCCAAAATGCAAGACATCTTGATTGAGACACGAGACGCAGATTGAGTCTGTAAATTTTCGTCTTTATTCAAAAGTCATCTTCACACAAAATGAAGATGGCTTTTAGAATAAAGTCAAAAATTTACAGCATCAATCTGCGTCTTGTTCTGAATGATATATTGTATTCTTTCGGAATTTTTTTACTTTGGCTTCGTGGTTTTGTCATGTACAAAGCTTTTCAAAGAAAACTAATTTGTTGTACACAAAAGCAAGTGAACTCGTCAAAAGAACCTGCTTAATTTTATTTAGGTTCACAAATGGCATGGTTTACTATGGTGCTTCATATGGCGCTAGTGACCTGGGTGGCAGTATGTATTTAAACTACATGCTGACAAGTCTTATTGAAGTCCCAGCTAATCTTGTTGTCATTGACAACTGCCGAAGGTAAATGCTAAATGTTTTAAAACAAATAGGTTTCACGAAATACTGTTGGACGCCAGATATGGTGGTGAACTAGCAAGTATTATGAGAAAATGATGTTAACTTCCTCTTATTTGAAACTTATCCTTATTTTGTACTTCAGGATTGGACGTAAAAAGACCGTGATTCTACACATGATCTTAGGAGGACTAGCTTGTTTTATAGTTTCATTAATTCCTGGTGGAACAACTAGAACAGGTTGATCAAAAATAACTTAGTTTTATATTAGCGAAGGCCAGGTTTAGATTCCGCTGCAACTACCTCTCGCTGGCTCATCTCGTATTCGATTAGTCAAGCAGATGCCATCACTGACATATATACATCTGGACTGCTGACTTGGTGTCAAAAGCGTGGTCCAAGATGGCCGAAAGTACGAGAGTGTTTGCTCATGAAGTTGGCTGCTGACCAATATTGATGGCTTTATTGAAGCGCCAGCGATGTCGCAATACTCTCATATTCGTCAGCCTTCGTGACTTTTGATTGACCACGCAAGCGTCAAGTCAAAAAGCATAGGAGCAAGCAGTCCAGATGTATATATGTCAGTGGATGCCGTGCATCTCATTGGTTGGTCGTAGTAATAATAGAAGTCAGATGTGAACCTGGCTATTATATCATACTGGCTTCGACAACTTTTCGCTGATTACAAGATTAATTCTTTTAAAGCTAATGCCTTCAAATATTTAATCTTTTGTAATATAGTTTCGGAATGTAATTGTATGTATGAGTTGAAAGGCTAGATTAACAATAGGACGGGCATTCGTTAATAACAGACGTAGCTACTAATTGTAGTTTGATAAGTGTACCCCGTTCACAGTAAACACATTTTTACTTACTTATTCACTTACCACTACATTATCACGGAATGTTTATATTTCAGATTACACAGTTGGCCGTGTTCTCGGTGGTATGTTAGGAAAAGGCTTTATCACAGTTTCATTTAATGCTATCTATATTTGGTCCGGTGAGATTTTCCCTACCGTAGTAAGGTAATTCACAAATGATGTTCACACTTCTTACAAACCTTGTATTCTTATAAGAGCAAGCAAATCAAATTGACATGTACCATTGTTTTTCAGCAAATACAAGACGGTATACGACATGCATAATGAAAACAATATAGATATATACATAATTTTTTCATTATGATAGACTTCACTTTTACAACCATCTGCTTTTGTCCAACACTACTGCTTTATAAAGCGTAAGCATCGAACACAATTTTCTCTTGTCTTCTAGAAATAGTGGTCTATCTTTGGTAGGCGTTGTTAGTCGTGTTGGTGCTGTCTCATCACCTTTTGTTGTCGAATTGAAACGCATTCATCCAACTCTACCATTTGGCCTTATGGGCGCTCTAGCTGTAATCGCTGCCTTGTTAAGTGTGATTTTACCCGAAACACGAGGAATGCCTACAGCTGAAGTTTATGGAAATGATAGTACAGGTATAACGCTTTCAATAGCAATGCGAGCTTTAACATGAGCGACGTCCACACACTTATATTCACGAGCGCAATGATTACGAAGAAGTACCTCCGAAAATACAAAATCTAGAAATATGACAGTTTGCAAAACTAACTTTATATTTTGTGCTTATTTTTATTTCAGACACGGCAGAAGACATTGCGTTGAACAGAAATGAAGAAGAAATGAATGAAAATTTCGACGAAGAAAAATTGGCGCATGCTTAACTTCAGAAAAACAACAAATGAATGCGAAAAAAGTTAGCAGCTATGAAAAATTTTCATGACAATTATCTTTGGACTCGGATAATAAAGTTATTACGTTTTAAAACGCGTTTTCGACGGCATGAGTCGCAGAACAAGTCATTGACGACATTTCTTCGAAAAAAAAGTAGCAAGATTTTCGGTTTGAAAAATAAACTTTTTCATACCATACTATTAGTTTAAAAATTTACATTATTGAATTTTTGTCACACACAAAATATTTTTTGTAATAATGATTACTTTATGAAAAATTAGGAAATTTTCTTTTTTGTAATATACAAGACCTGTATATTTTTAATAAAATTATTTTTCTTTGGCATTCAATGTGAACTGCAAGTTGGCCATCAGCTTTTTGCGGTCTTGGTGATTTTATCTCTTCTGTAAACTTTCTACATTGGATCCATCGTTTCGGGTTTTGTCAAATTGAGCTGAAACATCTCCTTGAGCGTATCAGAGAGTGGGGGGCTAAGCCTCATAAATAGAACGCCCCAGGAAAATTTTTAATTTTCTATAACTCTTTAACGCTATTACCTGCTGGCCGCCAAAAAATGTGGGAGCTAAAGCCCCCCCCCCGCCCCCCACGTCTCTGCGGTTCCTGGTCTTGCTTTAAGTCTTTTCATGAAAACTTACAAAACCTGTCTATAATGCACATTTACATGAAGTAATCAAGCATACTACTGCTGAAGCGTTTTATCACCTTCCCATGGATCATTACGCGCATCTTCATTGAAATATCTACTGCTTCCTCGTGAAGCCTTGAAGGCTCACGGAAATGTTGCAATTCTTCGGGCGTCTGCGGAGGAGACAGGCTATCGTAAGAGACTGAATTAGAAAAGATTCAATCATGATTGTAATTCGTCGGGCTATGTTCTGAAACTGTCAACGATATAACGATCGTATCTTTTGTTTTCTTCCCGTTTGCGGTTTCGAACTAGGAGGGAAGGTCAACATGAAGCACATTCGTGATGAAAGCATGTATCGTTTAGGGAGACTTACAAAACAAAGTGCTGTCGTCGTGTTACGCGCATGAATAGTAATTTACTTTGATCTTGACCCTAACCCCAAACTTATTACTAACTAACTAACTAACCAATCACAATTTATGACCGTAATGCCAGAATGCAACTTGTATCGTTGTATTACGGTCATACACGCCAAAATACCACTTGAGTACGTCCCACAACATGACACTACAACTATATTGGCCAGGTCGTGGTTATCACTTGGAGGGATTTATAGAACATTTTCAAATTTATTTGAAAGTCATCATGACATTGAGTCACACCAAAAACGAATCCAGACTCGATCCGCCTACGGGACCATCCCACATAAACAATGTGTTGTCATAGTAAACTCCTACAAGGCCATTACGAAACTACTCAGGAATTTACTCCATATGGGACACGAAGCAATCCTACTAATTTGTCACGACTCGCATCACACGATTTGTGCGCCAAAACGCAAAAATACGAGCACGTATTCGTTTAGTTGTTGCATACAAACCACGCAAAAAAGCATAAGCCAGGTGGCGTTATTACTTCACGACAAATCATAAACAGGAAACTGTGATACTAGGGACTTGAACTGAAAACTCTTTATAAAATTTGCATTGAAGACCATCACACAATATAGGAAAGGAAATGGTGACATATATTAACATTTGTTACGTTATGGAGTGGACGTACTTGTCAGTTTCTTCTTAACTCGGCAATGTTACTGGTTCTTCAGTTCCCCTCTTTTAATCATGACAAAACTTCTCATATATATAATATACATTTACACGTATGATTTGCAATTATTGTTTCAAAATTTTTGCATACGCAAAGAAAGGACAACGACCGAAAGTATTTAGTGAAATATAACGGAAATATTTGTGAGCAAGGTTAATCCTTGTGTTATGAACAACTGAGGCGTGTTGGAATCCTCAAAAACAATGATTTGTCCCATCTCCCCTTTACTCCTCACAAAAGGGCAACTTTTCCAAACAAGTTTTTATGGGCATGTATTTTTATTTACACATTTGCTTTGTGTACATAAAATTTGTTTATCCGTGTTCCCTTGCAATTTGTCGTTATTTGTTAGCTTTTCCTCTAGACAGACTACATTTCTAAACAACAGTAGATGACAAACTCTGCAGACACATCACACTGCACGTGCAGAAATAAGAAGGGAACACGCTTCTAAAATTTCCACACATAGTAACATTCCGTGTGAAACATTAATAACGGATTATTTTTAAACTATGCTATGCATGCAAGCGAGGAAGCTTGCCAACACAACGCATTTAAACCGAAAAGAGATCTGTCATTGTTCAGAGAGTCTAATGAGAAGTGAAAACACAATTTAATGACGCTTCGATTTGAAACCGAACCGATTCAAAACACGAAATTGCAAATCAGTCATGCTTTTAGGAAGTATTTTCCGAGTTCACTTAAAAAACTTCTCGAAATATCTTTCGTTGGTATTTTTATGCTTTTTGAGTTTCCAAAGTGGATAATTTGTCCGGAAACTAGAGATTTGATCTTCATGTCTGCATTACAGGTTGTTGAGGGCTCATTGTCCCTTTCTCAAGTGGTATATCATTAGCAAAATATCACATATGTCATTACCAAAGTAACATCAGTGAAAGACAAGCGCGCAAATAAACTGGACTGTACCGCGCACACTAAAACTGGCGTGTGCTAAGTTACTGCAATTGTAAGCTTCTCCAAGAAATATCCTTACGACAACCAGCAAAAACTTATCTGTAGCCACAGTCACATTTCAACCTGTGAATCTTGGTCTCCTAACGTATATTGCAACAAGAGAAAAATCACGTCAAGCATTTTCAAATACGGATCCAGCCTGCAAAACTAGAATCCACGCTCACTAACTCCAGTTCATGAACTCAGTTTTATACAATGTTAAAGGAATGAACTATATTTAAGCGAAAGTAATCCATATTTCGAGCCATAAGTTGCAAGACAGCGAGCCGGACAAGTCAAGATTCATGGCCATGCAAGCTTTAACACCAAGATGCACGTTTGTTTCACTGAGATGTGCGCTGGTGACACTACGCCTTGCAATGGAGTTCATGATTTGTCGATTCCTTCACGCCATTCCGTTATTCCATCCAATTGTGGAAAACCATATCACGCAGAAAGCGCAGATTAGAATGGTGAAGGAAAATTATTGGCATTCTTTGTTTGGTTGGCAAATGTTTAAGGAATGCTGGAACATGGAAATTATGGATTTACGAAAGCAAGTTAGCCAAGGTGAATAATGATAGTGCAATTCTCATATAAGTAGATACGATTTCCGCAAGGCAATAAAGTCGACTGTACATTGCTAATGAATTTCTTATTAGCACACTTTCTTTTGAACAAGGTAAATCGCCTTGCCAAGCCCATATTGATTTGAAATATATTTCAAGGCAACTCACACAAGCGAAGAAAAAAAAATATAGAAGTTTCGTTTGGAGAAAACAAAACAATATTGTAATCGCACTCATAGTCATATCTAAAGCTTCTTGTGTCGTCTTGCACTCAGATCATACTCATAGTCGGATCGAAACCGTTCTAAAATCTCAGTTACATTCCTCGAAATTGCAATCAAATCTTATGCTGTGTAGTATCTTGTAGTCGCAATCGCACTTGTACTTGTGATCAAATGTTAAGCTTCTTAAATATTATGCAATACCTACTGTCATTCACTGTACATCACGTTTTTACGCGGAAATATTTAATTTATACTTAATATTCTCTATTTCCTAAGGAACCGACATAATTGACTCATCCTTAGTCTGTGCGGACGATGCCAAATGCGTACGACTCGTAGATCTGCCTAGAATCGGTCGACCGTTAGTTTTGAACTTTGGAAGTAGCAGCTGACCTCCGTTCATGGCAAAATTGGCCAGGTTCAACGAAATCGTACGAGATTTCGGCGACTTAGCCGATTTTGCAATCATCTACATTTCTGAGGCGCATGCGCAGGATGGATGGGCTTTTAAGGTTAGTTAAGATAAGTTTTAAAAATACCGACTGTAGCGACTTATACGTCACGGTTAAGTTGTTCTTCAACTTGACATACTATTTCACAATTCCTTCTAGAATAACTATGAAATTCGTCAGCATCAAAATTTAAATGAAAGACTCGATGCAGCTAAGTTTGTCTTGGCTAAAAATCCGCCATGTCCCGTCTACGTCGACAGTATGGCTAACACGATGAAGACAGCTTATGCGGCCCTTCCCGAGAGGCTTTACGTCATTCATGAAGATAAAATCGCGTACGTTGGAGGCCTGGGACCCGATGGATATTCATTGGACGAATTGAGAAGGTGGTTAAGTGAATATAGGAACAATGCTAGACGAAGAACGTGGTCAAGATAGCAAAAAGGAGGAGGATTATGGATTGTTGAAAATAGAATGTTTATATATATATTATATATATTTGACGAAGACTTAAAGCATCAAGTCGAAAGCTCGAACTGTCAAACAAACACACACAAACACACACACACACACACACAATACTAATCTAAGCATGCTACAATGTATCTCAAAAATAAGGTCGAGTGTAGGTAATGTTCTGAAATATACTAAAAAGTTTGATTTTCCTTGTCAAAGGTATATTTTTCAAACGCAGGCCTCATCAGGTTATGTGTCAAAACTTCATTGAAAAAAAGTCAAAACACTATTTAAATCACCGGCCAAGCCTACTTTGACACTCGACATCACGCGAGAGATACAATTGTATAATGAATAATTGTACACCGCCCTATTCATACCTTGCTAATATCAAAAACGCAATCATAAGAATGTATATGTATCGTAGCAAATGATTATATAGACAGGAGAGGACATTATATGGTATAGCTATAGTCGATCACCCTTCATTATGTACAGCGAGACCCAATAGTAAAAGTTCATTAACGGAACGGATAGAACCAGCTGCTGATCAGCCCAACATTGAAATGACTGCAGCTGCTAATTGATAACCAAACTTGTAAACATGTATTTGTTCTTGTTTCAAAATGTATGATTGTCCAGACACAAACGTAGATCAGTGCGAAGTCTGGACATGATGTTTTATTTTGTACGATAACCAATAAATACTACAGTTGTTTATCAACAATTTATGTGATAGTATTTTTTTACATATGTGTGTTTAGGGAACTTGTTAGTTGTACCCATTTAGCAAGTGAATTCATCAAAATACTTGTCAAGGCAAACTTGTTCGTCTAAACACGAGCACGTAAACTCGTTTTAGAAAAAAAGGGTTGAATTCTCCAGTTTGAAACACATGTGCTTTAACCATGTGCCAACTACACCCACAAAACACCTCAGCGCTTAATTAATTAGCATATAATGCGCGCGCCAACATTTCAGCGCCTCGGGCTTTGTGCTCGAATTTTGATAGGAAGCCATTTCTCACGTGTACGCAATTAACACCTTATTGGAGACGACAAATCATAATTACTAAAGAATTTGTTGTTTTAAATGTACCACAAACAAGCACATACTGAAATCGTTTCATTCAAATTTGTTCAATTCGAATTATATTAAGTATTTTCTGATTCAATGATTTCTAATTTGTCGCTTGAAGTATAGGTGTATTTATGTTTGCTGAGCACCTGCACGTCATATATTCCAATTAAAATAAACTGAAGTTCTTATCCAATTTAATACATCCGGAATTCTATACATCTAAATGCAGAAATTAAATTAGCCGTAGCTTTAGTGCAATACGCAGTAAGCGGTAGATATAAATTTAGTCACAAGGAGATCATTGAAATATTAACTAGATTGGATTAAGATCTTCAACAATAAGAACCTGCTCTCAATAAAATGAGATCTGGGCAAATTATTATCCATTAATTTATAGAAAAGTGGATTGACGGATTCATGGAGTGTAATTACGTCATCGTCGTCATGACAATTGCAATTTTATATTAACCGTGCACTTGCAGAGTGCACGTTGAAGGCGAAGTCAAAACGGGAATGTACTTTGGAAAAGTGGCCAAAATCTTCGTTCTATCTTTTTTGGTCATGTTTATGCAAACTTGTGCTTGTTGAAGACATAATCTTTGAAGATAGAGACTTTAGTCAAGTGTATAAACCATATATTAATGACCATGCCTTCACCATGCACACAAGTTTGCATAACATGAGAAGATGGAACAAAGATTTTGGTGAACTCTCCAAGCCATCCCTCTATGTCTTCATCGTGTACCATGATCAGTCTAGTTTTTTCTACCATATGGCTTTTGCAGTTTGTTTGTGAAAGCCACAATCTTCTTTCTACAATCGCGTGACATTGCTAATAACGGGTAAAGTGTTTTTCAATTTCCGGGCACGCAATAAAAAGAGTTGCAATCACGCGATGGAATACAGACAGATTCTCACGACTACAACAATTCCTTCCAAAAATGCTGACTGAAAGATGAAAATCATAAACGCAGGAAAGTAACCATACACTTATAGCAAGTTACTTGAATTGATAGATTTGGCTTAAATCGATCTTTACATGTCCCTAGCATAATGAAGTGACGGTTTAAGACGACCGCTTTGCCCGCATGGACGGAGCACAAGAATTTTCTAATGTGCGTTGTGGCGATCGACAGAGATTCCATTGACAGCAAAAACGCATGTTTCAAAATGCACGCATCGCCCGCGCGGCCAATGGAAGATCGCTTCCACTTAAGTATTTTGGAACAGAAACATGCTTTAAGCAAACACTTATTCTCTTTTTGTCTTTCATCTCTTTTTACTGAATTGTACAAAAACAACTAGATCGCGTGCACAATAATATAGCGCAAGTTCAAATCACTTAAAAACTTGATTCATTTTTAACCGCACTTCTGTAAACAAAACTGCATTGCGTGCAAATCACATAGTGTTTTCCCAAGCACCTCTTATAACCTCCTTTCATGGCAACTCGTAACATGTATAAAGTCATGGGCTCTTAGTGAGTCACACGCGTCATAGCCTGAGAAATGAAACGACCAAAAAATTTTCACATCCGCGTTTTGTCTTTAAATGGAAATAAACCCATTTTCGTCAACTCTTTTTCTCTTTGTTTCGCTGCTCTCCAACTCCAGTTGCTTTTGCTTCAACAATGGAAATAAACCCTTTGAATAGAAAGCTTGTATACAAACAGTTGAATGTTAAAAATTAAGGACGATCCACTTTTCCGTTTGGGCGAGGAAAATATTTGGGTTACTGGACGATCACAGATCGCTCTGACTACAGTACATTCGAGTCCACAGGGATGGGATAGCCAGTTCTATCCCATTTAAGTGCATGAAATATTTTCTTGACGAATTAAGGATAGTTCCATAGTTATAGTGGCTTTTATGAATAGCTTAATTAGTGGAGTGGATGCTTCGAAGATACAAGTCCAAATTCCGCTCGAGACAACGAATTGTCGATTAAGAACTTTTTGTTTGCAAGCACGAGGGCGCATTCAGAGAAAATGCATTTGTACTTCAACTCTCACGGAAAAGTTAAAAATAGTGGGAATTCTCGCCTAAAGGCACAAAATCGTGTTATCTATATCGTTCAAGGAAATCCTATATTCGCTACTTATCGAGTGGTAAGCCCAGTGACGCTTGCAACTACTTGAGCAATTTCAAAATAATGAGATTTGAAACTTGAAAATCCGCATGAGGCATGCATTATTTCACAGCAAAACAACACGCTGGGGTGATTCTGAACAAGTACGTGTGTACGAGTCAGGCTCATTACACGTCGCTAATCTAGGATTTAGATATTTTATATACACGAACACCATGTGATTTCTGCACAAATGTATTACAAAACAAGTTCATTTAGTCTCTAAATATTATGCATATTTGAAGTGAAGTAATCAGGGCTGGGTTTCACTGAGCAGAACTGGACGGATAGTGGTGAATTTGCAGGAATCAAGGGAAAATAATTTTGATTAAATTGATGTCATAGCTACGCATTGCAGTTTTGTACATGTTAACTAAGACATAAATTTGTGAAAAAAGTTTGATTTTCTTGCTCCTATGATACTAGGAAGCGAAAAACA
The DNA here is from genome assembly GCA_025434845.1 of Phenganax subtilis. Lineage (NCBI taxonomy): Eukaryota > Metazoa > Cnidaria > Anthozoa > Malacalcyonacea > Clavulariidae > Phenganax > Phenganax subtilis. The sequence goes on from JAOBYK010680887.1 coordinate 20,613, forward strand.
CGAAGATTTGGTACAATGCAAATCGAAAGCAGCCTTCATGACGTAAAGCAGACACTGCAGTACATATTCAGTCCATGAGCAACTAGCGTTCAAATAAAGCACGCTGACGGATATATTCACTCTTTGGATGCATAATGGCTAGGTTTTTTTCCACTTTACTGAAGTTCAATATCTCTTGGTCAATACCCAATGAGCTATATACTTTAAAAGCCAGTAACAAAAAAAAACAATTCCATTTGGTATATCTTTATTTGTCCTATAATATACAAAATAATATTCACACTAAATTTACATAAAATTTTAAGCAGTTATGAATGTATTAACGTTGCATTTTATAGCATCATCAAGAATTTAAGAACATAATACATGCTTTCCTTAAAAACCGTCATAACAATACTTCAAACTAACTTAACTTTTTATTGTAAGTTCGTGCACGTGTACATTTTTATCTATATTTACACATCTTATTAAACAGGCGATAAAAACGTCGAACGTTTCTCTTATTGGAAATCAATTTGAGCAACTGAGCTCATCAATTTGCATTAGTATATATATAGGCAAATAAAAAACTAGACCTATATACTGGCTTGATATATAAACTTTAGATATAATAATATCTGCTATACAAAACGCTGAGTTTTATTAAATATATTTATATTATTATTTGTGCAATTGCAATAATTTGTTGCTTTAACTGTACATATTGAATATTAAGTGCTAATGCAAGTATTTATCGTCTAGCTGAAAATTTCGAAAATTGAAAAGCTTCGATTTGTTTTCATTTACAGTTCAGAGCAAGGACTAAATATATAGGTACAAGAAATTTTGATTTCATTCATCAATTGACGATATTATCAACGATGAAAGGTCAACCTTAAACAGCCTCAAGGCTTGGCTGGAGAGAAACATCATGGCTTTATATATCAAAGCAAAAGGTTCAATTCCAAAACAATTGCTTTGTTTAGATATTTCAAAATCGTATCCTTAAATATATAAAATAACATGAGATTTCTGAAAGAATTATTTCAAAAATTGAACTTTTCATGTGCTTAAGTTGATAGAAATGACTTAGGTAGTAATATTTTTCAGTTCGGAACATGAAAAACCCAACGTTTTCTCGCTCTCTGTATTCAACGCAAAAATTTTTGTCCTCAATATTGTGCAAAAACTAGCTTTTGAAACGAGAATAAAGTGTTTGCTAGTCTAAATCCAGCCATGACACAGTTTCCATGCATGCTTTGCAATTACACATACTCAAACACCTAATAAAAACTGACAAATTTCGTTTGTGCTTTTTTTCATTGTGTCAATTGGTTAATTCCACTTTTCAATCATCGATCTATTCAGTTTAACGCGAAAATATCAAGAATTAAAATATGACTGCATCTCTTTCTAATTCAATGCGACAAGTTATTCATTAGTTAGCTAAATTTGACTTGCTTAATTAATTGCTGTGTTATTAATTGTTGTATATTAATGATTAATGAGAGTTAGCTGATTAATGACTAAACAACCGCAATTATAAACGCATCACTTCTGCGTTTTTTACAGACAAATATCATCTAATGTTTTCAAGTTCGATTCGAACAATTCACTTCTCCCATATAACAAACATTCAGAGTTATCCCTTTCCTTCCATCTTCATTGTAACATCTTTAATCATTTCTTAATAGTGCGGTAGCCATCTTTTGGTTTACCTGCGCATGTTTCAACATCTTTAAAGGCAACTGCTTCATTTTTTTCTCAAATGCCTGAAGCCAAGATTGTACCTCATTCAAATTATAATACATAGGTCCAACACCACCAAGATATGATATTTTGCCTTCGTAAAGAACGAATAATCTTTCCGGCAAAGCCGCGTATTTCTCATTCGCATTATTGTCCATTGAATCAATAAAAAGTCTAACATTTGTCAAATCCATGTCAGAACATAGAAGTTTTGCTGCTTCGAGTCTTTCCTCGACAGTGCGATGTTGTTTGATATTCACATTTTTCTGTGAAAGAAATATGAAATAAGTGTTATTAGATATATTGGGATAACTATAGAATTTTAACTGGAAATGAAAATTATTTGGACTACAATTATAATTTTAATTTTGCTTCAATTTGGTCTAATTGAATTATTACTTTCATTTTTTGATGCCGATTTTTTTTTTGCATGTAAAGATGAAGGTATACAATGTTTGCAAACACTTACTACACTACTGTTGAGCAACTAACTATACGTGACAATGTAATAATCTTCTTTTATTCGCGTCCATAAAATCTTTATGTCATTACTTAAACTACGACAGTTTTTGTTTCTATGTATGTATAAACTATCAACCGACGCGTTGACCCTTAGACAAATTGCTAGTACAGTTGAATCTCCAAGGAAATACGCCCCTTGTATAATTAAAATAAGGATGCGATTCCAAGATTGACTAATACATTTCTATAGCTACGTGGATATTGCCTAGTTTCGCATCGTATGCATTGAAAATAAATATAGATATAATTCGCCAATGTTTACCAATTATCGAAATCTATATAGCTTTATTTGGTTATCGAAAGTCGTAAAAACTTCAATTGTTTCTTAATAAGTGCCATTCACTATTTGAGGGGAAAACATTATATATATTATATAAATTAAGTATATTATATACATTAAATTAAATATATTATATATATTATATATAAATAATATATTATATTGCATGGGAGATTTATTAACATCCTTCATTATGGAAAACCTACAGTTGCATAGGACGAAATTTTATTGTCATTGCATGGAACTTCATAACCCAAAACTTTGTTTGCTTCCTGATCGAAAGTAAACAAGTCTTGTTTCTACGACCTTTGATAAATTTATATCAGGAACCGGCATCAGTCCGGATTCTCGTTAGGAAAAACCTTAAAGACTTTATCAACTTATTATACAGCGAAACGAAACAACATTTTTTCTAAAGAGCATAATTGCTCATCTTTCTATCCTTTAATAGTCAGAAAATTACAAGATTGCTATTATGACAATCTTGCAAAGTTAGGCTACATATCAAGGTCAAATTTTGCGATATAACTTTCACTTAATATGTAGTAACAAATTCAAAGCTAGATTATTGCGAAATGTTTGCATAAATCGGCTGTAGCTAACAGCAGGTGTTATTCGTATTAGAAACGCGGTTACTAGACTATGAAATGTTAACAAAGTCCAATATAGCGACAGTTACCATGCAATTAATAGGAATGGTAGCGGACTTGATCCACTTGAACTTTCACTTTAACCAACCAAGAATCGCTGGGTATTATTTTTTTGGGGGGGAGGTTGTTAAAAATGCGATTCGTGTATTAGGCAACATTTGAACTAAACATTAATACAGTGTAAGTTTTCTAAACACTATTTGTTCGCACCTAAGTTTATTTAATATACTGAAAACCGCCGGTTTTTCCTGTAAGTGTTTCAGTTTCCTGCTGTGATAACATTTCATTAATAAGAAATGATGAAATCAAAGCATCCTTCCACAACTTTACAACACTTCACTACTCATATATATATAGTTACTTAACTTAAGTTAATTTAAAATGTGGAGAAATTGAATAAAAGAAGAGACCGTTACCTCAAACGACCACTCATCAGAAGCATGTGCTTCCTCTATATAAATAACGGCAAAATCTGCAACATTTGAAAACTTTTTTGAAGTTTCCAAAAACGTTTGCATTTCTGCCATAAATGGGGGTCAGCTGCAGCTTCCAAAGTTCAGAACCAAGGGTCTGCCACATCGTTCCAGCTCAGAGAGGTTCACCCTTTGATGGATGGAAAGGAGTATAAGATCAAAAAGGCGAAGGATAGAAAGTTTGAAATAAACATAGAAAAATCTTGGTTTCAACTATCTTAGTTTAAATCAGCGATGTCCTACTGTCTTTATAATTAGTTATCGTTAAGTAAAAAATCTCGTAAAATTTTTTGTCTGTTGGAGATCATTTTCGTTTTCATTGATCAGAGGCAATGGAATTTGAAAACATTGCCAATGCATTATACGATAGACGAAAATCAAACTTATTGCAGGAAAATATGCAGAAGAAACACAGAGCAAAAACGTTTGAAATAATGCAAAATGTAAACCGAAAATCCCTATTGTCTTTTAAAACAATTTCGGCATGTAGCTGTTTTGCATGCAGATAACTGCCTATACTCTATCAGCTAAAACAAGCAAACTCAAGCCTTGTATCTTATCGAATTGCCCATCCTATCAAGCGAAAAGACTAGAATTTTTTTTCATCTCGTCAATTTGAACATGCACCGTCGTTATATAGTGAAACCCACTGTTATGCTGACGGGCAAAAGCAATTAAGAGTAGAATCTTAAGACCAAAGATCATGTTGGTACGGTATTGCATAATTACCTTTGGAGATTTGTCGTGTCTAGAAGTTGAGCATCTGGAAACTTCTTTCCTTTTTGCACTTTGCATTTTATGCACATACGAGCCATTCTCCAAAGCGCTTTCATCATTTCTACGCCAAAGAGCGAATTCAAATACATCTCAGGAGGCAGTTTAACGCCAGAAGCTGCCTCGAATAATTTGGGTACAAAATACGTGCTGTAGGGCAACAACACGAGAATATTTCCAACGACGCCAAGAAGGAGAAGCGCTACGAAAGCAGCTCCGAAGCAGAGGGCATCGGAGCAAGCCCGTGCTAGCGTTCTCAACGACATTGCACTCTGTGGTGCTACCCAAACTGAGCAAGTTGTGAATGTGCCGTGATCTTTTATCCACACATCGTTTGCGTGGGCACGCCATTATAAAACCTGGATGCCAGAAATCTGGACTGCAATTGGATTTGGAAAAATCACACGGATACAAAAAGACTTTAAATTCCATGATCTTTCTTGCAGTAGTAAAATGATATAGTTGAACAGCGAAGTTGATCATATAGATCGATAAAGCGTAAAAATCCACATTCAGGCTATTGAAAAATAAAAGCTATTGCCTTGGTAAGCCTCCTAGGGCAGCGAATGGTGGAGAAATTCAGAAATATGTACCTTTGTAAGAACAAGCAAATCAACATCTATGCTTCATTGCTCATGATAAATGCAACTTGACCACTATAGCAGTCGTCTAACACTGCTTAGCGAAACCTAGCGATTAGCCCTGAGTATATAGGTTATCTTGTACAGACAAAGGCAAAAGTACACTAAAGTTTGCAACAGTGCGGAATACATAGGACTTCAGGTTCAAGACGAGTCTGTGCGAACTAGATGAGTCCGAAACGTACTAGAGGTCTTCATGAATCCAGGTTATATTATATGCTTCGTAACATTTGCGTGAGGTTAAAGAAGGTTAGCTTAGGCACTTGAGACACTTGAAAAGATAATAGATGTGATTGCAACCTATCATCGCCTTGACGAGTCCACAAGCGACCAAAATATTATTCTGTATACCCTGAAGGAATGAAAGTATATATTACCTTCAATTCTAAGAGCTGACACTTTTTATCTATACTTGTATAAACGAACAAGTTTTCTTTGACAACTTTCTTAACGAGCTCAATCGCTCGTATGCACGACCGACAAGTTAATGGCAACATCAAATTGCCTTCTTGAAAAGATAACTTACAACTAGCTTTTAAAAAAGGTTCTTTGTCGAGAAAAACGTTAGTCATTTTCATTGCACGCATGGGCAAAAAGTTATCAAACAAAACTTGCTCGCCTTCACGGAGTCAAAATGTGTGTAAAGAACACGGAGCTTGCATGCTGCTTTGGTATTCTGACTCAGTAAAAATAGATCTCTCCAGGAAACTAATAAGGTCAAGCAGAGTGAAGACGCATTTCAATCGACAAGTGTCGCACAGGAAAATAATTTCAAAAATCTCAAGACGACATTTTGGCGTTGCGCAGTTCCACAATTAGTTCATCCATTGCATGCATTTATGTCGGTGTACGACCACAAAATGATATAATAAGACAGTTGAATTACGATTCAATGAAATATAATTGGGTTTGATTGCATAATTGTGACAAAAAGAGGAAATAGTGATTCAGTTTTTTCGAGAGCAAATCATTTTAACTTGTTTTACAATTGCAATCATGTCCCTATCACTGACAAGCAATTAGAGTGTGGTGACGCATTGGATATTAAAATGGTAAACTGTTAGGTATAATTGCATTACGACGTCTAGCAATTTTACTAAATTTAAGATTGCATTTCTACACCTACAAGAGTTCAGTTCATTTAGAAAACTTAGAAATGACGAAAATCACGAATTGATCAGTGATCTGGACAGAACTGAGGCTTTTGGAATCGTTCCTACATTACGTCAATTGAAGAAGATTAAAAAGAGGCAGCTCTTGATTTCAATTGGCTTTACTCTGAATATTATTGAAAACTTGAGACCATTTCCTGCAGTTTATTTTCGATGTTACAAAGTACTTTTTTCACTTCTCTCTCTCTCTCTCTCTTTTGCAATTTATTGCGTGACTCCGAAAACTCCTTAGGACACATGTGACGTATACGTCACGAAAGTCACGCGATAGAGCTCCGTGCTTTAGTCCTTGGATTCAGACTTGTAATAAACGGTTTTCTCATTGGTTGCATGGTTTTAACAATGAAACGCGTTAAAACTACATAGTTCAGAAAAACTTACTGATCATAAAACATGTTTACTTTAAGCAGGAGCTATATAGGTTGATGGTAATATTGATCCTATGAACTATATATGCATTTTGAAAATCTCAGCATGAACGGTTCTAAAAATGGCAACTATAAGCCTTACGTCAGGAATTGATCCTGATGCGCATTGATGTAGGTGCTCTTCCGACCAAGCACAAATTCATGTTTAAATACATAAGCACGTATCGGGGTTGGGTACCACACCTATATGGTTACACGTTATGCAACAAGCAATTCCATGGTCTTAGTAGGAGATACACGCTATTTTATACTGAAAAACGCTTTCATATAGTTGCAATATGAAAGAAATTCTTTCAAATTTAAATTATATTCAGTAGACTTCAAGTCTCAACGAGTGTCAGGTCTTTACTACAAGTATCTCTCAAACTAACACAGGGTTGCACGCAATTACATACGTTTTAACAATGTAGTAGTTAATTGATCATTTCACAGCTAGTTGCCTGCCCAAACATTGCACATGGGGTGGCTGCAGAAATCTTCTAAAGAATATCGAGCAAGGGAACTATGCAATATAAAAAATCTAAAAGCATCTACAAATCTTGAAAAAATATCTATATAGCCATGCGCAAAAATTTTTTTACACAAAAAAGTTAGTGGTTTGGAATTGCATGGGAATTCTACATTCATGGAGATTAAAAAACTTAAATTAAAAACAACCATTTTTTAAAATTAAAATAAGAATATATATATATATATATATATATATAATATGGCAATATATAATATATACTGTAAACATAGAATATATAAAAAAATATACTTTATATATATATATATATATTTATATATATTATATATATTATGTTAGGCATCTTATATATTTAAACATATTACATAGGTTTTGATTATTGCGTGAAGTGGAGCACTGAAACAAATATCTCAAGGCAATCGTTGAGAGTTCATTCAACCACTCGTAAACGACGCACGCGATTTGCCACATTTCCTGTTGCAAACCTGATTTTAGTTTACAAGAACTTTGAAAGTTTTGCAAAGTGTAGAATGGAGGGTAACCAAAATACTATAAAAATCTTGCCCTTAAGGGACACTGCATTTTCATGTTGATTTGCATGCATTTCCTTCAAAATAAGATTTTGACTAAGCAGTATTAAAAGACAGTAGATGACGCATTGAAGCCCGTTTAAGACTAGCTTGTTTTCTTTGGGTATAGTTTTTCATTCGACAAGTCGAAGTCGCCTAGACTAAGTTTTTGCATATACATGCAGCAAGTTTTCTTTGTAAATTCATATTTTTGAAATGATTTCCCTTGATGCAGAATACGCTAAATAAAGAATCTAATATAGATTATTCAGTGAAGTCTCTTAAGTGTTTCTCTAGGAACGAACACGTTTCGTGCATGCCGAGTCAAGTTCTTCTATGACAAACGTACTTGTTGAACAACTGGGCTGCTATATATAGAATATAAATCGTGATTCATTCGATAAAAGAAAGAACATTATCATAGGAGACAGATGATGATAGCACAAACAATTTTTGTCTCTTTTATTTTACAAACGATTTCAGTGTGTCTTTACGCATCATAAAACAGCGGAAAGCAAATGGATATAGACAATAAACGTATATTTCAAGTCTTTTCCAT